>CM064579.1:5749874-6039874 GCA_032716605.1 Paralithodes platypus | reverse complement strand
TTTATAGCGCCAGATTGAAGGTGGAGGGTTAGTCGACGGGAAAGGCGAGTCTGTGTCATTCCAACATAGGATAGGGGTCCACAGTCCCCAGAGGTGCAAATATGCTGGTATATCACATGATCGTCTTATCATTTTCATGCCTAAATAAGACCCAGAGCGTAAAACAAGTATCTATCCCTGAAAGGGCATAAACAGAGCTTTCCAATGACACCCCAATGATCCTTGTACGACCGCTAGTTTTCTTGCAACAATCGCGCAACACGAGTGCAAAAACCATGTAATTCGGTACTTTCCCTACATAATTCCCTGTGTAGCGAGTGAGAGAGGGTGGAGGAGGGTGGGATTCATGTCAGTTGGTCCACCGCGGTGGTCTGAAGCAGTCATACGCTCGCTACTCTCCTGCCACCACTTATCTCTCTCTCTCAGCAACATTACGTGCTGAAAATGGCACACGACTTATGTTGTGAGCCGCCATATAGTCCAAATTTCTTTCACTCAACATATGTTGCGCGGCGCCAGTTAAGGGTTAAAATTCTAAAAATAACAGCAAGTTTAATTAACCCTCCTGGCCCGGGCAGGCTCTCAAAATGACAGTGTGGGCTACCCGGGCGATCTGGCCGAAAAACGTCTAGGCCTAGGCTACCGTATTTTTGTTTAGTTTAACTACTAGAAATTTTCCATGCATCTATAAATGTAGTGCGGTTCCAATCTGTAGACTGGCGTTGAGTAGAGCTCTCTATGTCAACTGGTTCAGTTGTGATGACGATTTCAGTGGAGAGCACTTGCAGGCGATGTTAGCAATATGACGATCTTTTCACTACTGAAATAACGACATACAGACATACAATAACAAACGAGTCTTCTCTTTCTTGTTTTCGGAGGTGCGGTGACGTATCGATCGGCTTTGTTTACATGCGTCGGACGCACGGCGTTCAGACCAAGCTGAATAGGCTTTCAAGCTTACAGATTTTAAAATGACTCCCGGGCTCCTGCCCTTAATTCGTGGTGTCATTTTAAAATGACAACCGGGCCAGGAGGGTTAAAGCAATCAAAAGGAAATAACGAAATAATATTAATTTACAGAAAACTCAATGATAATCAAGTATTAACTGATAACTAGTACACACAATATCACAGAATAATAAGTAGTCTCTAATATGTGACACACTTATATACTCTACTCATCGGTCACAGGTAAAGGATGCAAACTGCTTTATCTTTTGATGGTAACCAGGAGAGATGATAATTGATTCACTTCACTAGGTATAAAGTAACTAGGCTATAAACAGGTAGGAGACAGAGAAGCAGAGACGTGATTCTAACAGCTGGTAAATCTGGAGTCCTTATGACAGGTTGTGTCGCGCTTATAATATAGGCCTCACGGTAGCCAGAAAATTCAGAAAATTTTATCTCTAAATTTACTAAGAAATGTTAGTGGGTTGTGAACAGTGTAAATAACAAAAGGATCTGGGCCTGAACACAAATATAAAGAAAACTGTTGCAATCTCAAAATCAGAGCCAAAAGTTCCTTTTCAATAGTTGAGTATTTCTTTTGGGGTGGAGTGAACTTCTTGCTGTAATAAGATACAGGATGTTCAATACCTAGGTTATGATCCTGCAACAAAACTGCCCCAGCTCCTGTATCGCTAGCATCCACAGCCATTGTAAAAGATTTAGCATAGTTAGGGGTAGAAAGCATGCATCATTCCACTCAAATTTAACTCCCTTTTTTAGAAGATCTGAGCCAAGAGAACACCATCATCATCATCACCCTCTAGGTCACCAGTAACTTTATATTTTGCCCTAGTGACAGCACATGCAGGAAATACATCAGGGGAACTCCCCTCGACTCCAGCCACCGCTCACTGGACAACTGAGGAGCGGGACAGACCTGACCCCCGGCAATATCGTTTCCAAGGAGAAAAGTCACACCAGACATAGGGAGTGTCTCAACCAATCCTACCATAACTGGACCATTAAAAAAATCAGACACTTAATACACTCTGCACAGAGGGACAGAAAAATAGTTACCCCCTAAACCTTGCAACATTACAGTTTCACCAAAAGGTATTATTAGACCCTAAAACACTGGTCACTAGTAGGGATTGGCAAGCACCTGTGTTTCGTAAAATTATAATAGATTTCCTGTCACTGCAATCAAGTAAACTGACAAAACCATCAGACAGGAAATTTGCATAGGAACTCTTTGAGTGTCACCCACATCACTGCTCAAAAGAGAAGCTTTATCAATAAAGCTTACGTTACCCTTCAAAGCACGCAAAGCAGGTACATCAGAATCACTGCTCAAATGAGGAGCGTCATCAGGAGAATTTACGTTACTCCTCAAAGCACTCAAAGCAGATGAAACAGAGTCATTTATAAGACATTGGGAACTCTCAAGAGTGGACACCAGACCAACTGACTGAACATTTGATGGTTTAATATTAGCATCACGCTGTTTCTTAAAACATTTCTCAGCAACATGACCTAGCCTACCACAATAATAGCATTTCCTCTTAGATAATTTAAAAGCGGATAGTATTTTCTGCCTGAGAAACATTATCTTTACTCTCCTTCCTTTCACTTGTACTCTGAGAAGAGGCTGCTCTTTTGCTCTCATATGTCTTTATTGTATTACCTGTATAATGTTTGTGAGTGAAAACATACTCATCAGCTAAAATTGCAGCATCAGAAACAGTTGCTACCTTTTTATCATCAATATATAAACTGACATCCTTCCTGATACATCTTTTGAAGTCCTCCAATAAGATCTATCTATCTATCTATCTATATGCTCAGGCCCAATCCCTATTTTGGGGGTAGCCGAGTCAAGACAGAGCAAGGACATTGAAAACACAAAAACAACTTAAAACAACAAATAAACACAGATAAAAAGCACAAACTCACACACATCCCGGTCACCCAGGAGAAGACCCAGAGACCAGGGTCACCAAGGTCGCTCCAGCACTCCCCTGGCCCCCGACCACCCGGAGAGGTTCCGATCTCGGCAGGCAGACATGCAGCGGAGCCAAAGCCACAAGCCCTCCCACCACACTTCCAGGCGCACCCTTCATATTAATCGTTTCCCCGGGCCAGGCGCCTGATAGTCCAACTTGCGCCCGACCCCTTACTCCAAATGACCACGTGTTCACTCAACTATTCACAAGCATTCTCCATTCACTCCTGTCCACCACCACTTCCCCTGCCTGATCTATAGTCATTCCTATATCATCCAAAGCCTTTCTTACACAGTCTCTCCATCTTAATGGGGGTCTTCCTGCCCTTCTATCTCCCCTTGTACCTGACTCACATATTCTCTTTGTAAGCCTTTCATCTCCCATTCGTTCAACATGACCATACCAGCTCAGCACCCTTCTGTCCACCCTGGCTGACAAATGTTCCTGCTGCCCCACTCTCCTACGTATCTCTTCATTCCTCATGCTGTCTCTACGAGAAACTCCACACATACTCCTGAAGCAGCTCATCTCCATCACATCCAGCCCTCTTTTCTCCTTTTTCTTCAGAGCCCATGTCTCAGCCTCATACATCACTGTTGGCACAACAATTCCTTGATACAGTGCACTTTTTACTTTCACTCCGAGATTTCTCGTCTTCCACATACTTTCCATTGCTCCGAAAACCTTCCTTCCTTCACACACTCTCTGTTTTACCTCCACTTCCATACCTCCACTCCTGCTTATCGTTCCTCCTAGATATTTAAAACACTCTACTTGTTCCAATATTTTCCCATCTAGCCTCGAATCTAGATTCACCCTATGCTCTCCCCTATTACACACCATTACTTTACTTTTATTGACGTTCACCTTCAGTTTCCTCCATCCACAAAACACACCAAACTCTTTGACTACCCGCTGCAGTTTCTGCTTAAATCTATCAAAGTCAGCATTTACATTCTTCGAGTGTAACCATCGATCTAAAAAATCTTCTTTAATTTTTGCATACTCAACATGAGATTGCTTATCCTGCTTATAAGTGGTCTTAAATTTAGCTCTGTAGGCTTCAGGAACAAGCTCAAAGGCCTCAAGATTCAGGCTCTTAACTAAATCATAATTATCAGACTGATCCTGAGACAAATATGCATAAGTACAAAGGAGTACAAAGGAAATCAAGCAACAACAGATCTAGTGACCCTTCTAGGTTGCTTGTCCTTCAAAACACTGAGGATCAAGTGTCCAAACAGTGGTTTAGAGTGGGTAAGGGAACATTGGAAAGGGAATTACTGCCCTGGAACTAATGTCTGTGGCAGGATTAGGAAGTTAGTAGGGGACAGATGGGTTAGTAACTGAGGGGGGGATAAAATAAAGTTATTCATTTACAAACGCAGTCAGTCGCGGGTTTGATGCGAGATATTTGTCTAGGCGGAGTTTATTTGAATCAACGGTGATGCAGTCTATAACGTTTCGGGGAAGCCCATTCCACAAGTTGACAACTCGATTGAAGAAGAAATTCTTAGATTCGTGTGAGTTAAAAGATTTACCAATAATTTTGCAACCGTTTCCCCGTGTGTAATTAGATTGGTCGATAGTGAAGTACTTACTACAGTTCATATTGTCGATGCCTTTGATGATTTTGAACACTTGAATTAAGTCACCTCTTAATCTGCGCTGGGTTAAAGGAAATAGATTTAATTCTCTAAGACGCTCTTCGTATGGTTTGTTCTTTAGGCTAGGTATCATTTTGGTAACTCTACGTTGAACTCGTTCTAGCTTGTTTATATCTTTTTGGTAATAAGGGCACCAGGATTGAACGCAGTATTCCAGAAGAGGGCGGACTAATGAATTGTAAAGGGTTAGGATAACTTCTTTGGATTTATGCTCAAATGACCTGCCTATAAAGCCAATTATTTTGTTTGCCTTCTTAACAACTTCTGAACATTGTTGACTCGGTTTTAGGTTACTCGATATTGTTACTCCCAGATCGGTTTCTCTGTTTACATTCTTAAGCTGAGTGCCATTCATCGAATAGTTTGCTTTCTCATTTAGGTATCCGATATGTAGTACTTTACATTTATCCGCATTGAAACTCATTTGCCAAATTTGGGCCCAATATGACAATTTATCTAGATTGTGTTGTATATCGTCAACTTGTTCTTTTGAGAGTACGCTATTTGCAATTTTTGTATCGTCAGCAAATTTTGAGATTGTACAGGTGAGACCCTCATCTATGTCGTTGATGTAAATTAGAAAGAGAATTGGTCCTAGTACCGATCCCTGGGGTACCCCGCTACTTACATTGGTCCATTTTGATGCCTTACCGTTTATGACTACTCTTTGCTTTCTGTCGCTGAGCCAATTTTCTATCCATTTCAACACACCGTCTTGTATTCCATGCGCTTTTAGTTTTAGCAGTAAACGTTTGTGGGGAACTTTGTCAAAGGCCTTTTGAAAATCAAGGTATATAATATCTACAGCTTTACTCTCATCGTAGAGGTTGAGGATATCGTGGAAGAAGTCTAAGAGGTTTGTTAAACAGGAACGTTTTTTACGAAAGCCGTGTTGAGTATCTTTAAGTATGTTATTTTCCTCTAAGTGATTTACGAGTCTGTCTCGTATGACCGTTTCTAGCATTTTACATACAACTGAGGTTAAGCTAATTGGACGATAGTTACTGGGTAGGGATTTGCTGCCTTTTTTGAATATCGGTGTTACGTTGGCTAGCTTCCACTGATCGGGCATAGTTCCAGACTGCAAGGATTTATTGAATAGTAATGTCAGTGGTTTAGAGAGCTCATCCTTAGCTTCCTTTAGAACTCTAGGCGAGATTGTATCAGGTCCAGGCGTTTTATTTACCTTGAGTTTATCTAAACAATTCAATACTTCTCTCTCTGTAACGGTGATATTGCTTAGAACATCTGAATTATCAATCTGAATCGGCGATGGTGTAGGGATATCACTGAGGTCTTCTGTTGTAAAAACTGATGCAAAGAAGGTATTGAGGGCATTACTCATTTGTTCTTCGTCTTTGGTGTATTCTCCATTTTCATCGACTAACGGTCCAACAGTTGAAGTAACGACTTTTTTCTTTCTGATATAACTATAGAATTCTTTCGGGTTTGTTTTACTTTGATTCGCAATATGTAACTCTAAGGTCTTTTTACTTTGCTTAATTAACTTTTTGGCTTTGCGTCGTAGCTCTACAATGACTTGAGTGACTTGAGCTTTACCAGTGAGTACACATTGAAAGAGTATTGGCCAATACTGTTTGGGCCATTTGAAACCTGTAACTGCTTTCTCAAACAATTGAAAGTATTTAGTTACATCAGATTCATTAAAGACAGGGACAAGTCTAACATTTTTGTCCACATTAAAATTATCAGGATTAGATGACCGAATTCCATTCTGTTTCATACGGTACTCATGGTCTATCTTAGCAATTTCAACTTGTGCCTGCTGTGCCTGTTCCCGTGTCTGTGCCTGTTGTGCCTGTGCTTCCTGAGCACGAGCCTGTGCTTCCTGAACACGATCCTGAGCCTCAGCTTGAGCTAACTTTGCAAGTTCCAATTGTTTATCCATGTCTACTGGAGGCGTCATATTAAAAAGCTTTTGATTAATCATAGCAACAATTTGATCCTTACAAGTACTAGGATAATGATCAATCTGCAGATATTGTGCAACAATGTTCTGTTCATTTTTATTCCTACCTTCTACTTCAGTGACTGTTTGAACACCGGCTACAAAATCCCCAGCTACCTGTAATATAGAAATAATAGACATGATGACATTTAAACTAATCACAATCAATACAAAATATATCTATATATTCTTCTGACAAATCCTATTGTACAGTACTTATTTATTGATTTAATTATTTTAGCTCACATTACATAATATACATATATATATATAAATATATATATATATATATATATATGCTAGGTACTCCATTATATCCAACTATTACTCTGTAAACTACTTAAACACTAGAATACATATTTAAAGTATATCTCACTATTATAACCTTAATACAACTAGTTATATTAGTAAACATAGTATTTCTTACATCGACTGTACATGATGGAGACAAGTGGTACTGTGCGCCTAGAATCTGAGGTTAAGCAGACGTCAGCCACTTAGTCAGCATTCCCAAGATCTCACAATAGAGTTGGTTATACGTGACAGCTCTGATGGAAAGTTACCCAGAACAGGTCACGTTGGAAACCACACCTTATTACGTCATTATCGACAGGTACTAGGATTGGTTGTGATGTACACGTGAATGATAATGAGTGGTTTTACATCATAAAGAGGGGCGTAACCCAGCATAATATAAGGTGGGTATCCAGAGAGCGAGGGCAGGAAAGGCAGAGACCCCGGCTCGCTCATCGAAGGGTCAGAGGTTAGCTCCGTGTGTGATAACCAGACTATATAACATACTTGAATTAATCGTACTGATACGAATACTTATACAATCAATATATTAGTGTACTTCTGAATAAGTCTTAAGATATCTTTCATATTATACTATTCTTAATTATTCTCAAGTTTCACTTACCTAACCTTACCATTTATCTAACATATATATATATATATATATATATATATATATATATATATATATATATATAGAGAGAGAGAGAGAGATAGATAGATAGATAGATAGATAGACAGATACTCCCAGCCGGGAGTATTTAAACATTAATTAGCTAACGTGTATTATTATTTTTTTTTTCCATGTAGATGAGGGAGACAAAAGGCAAAACTGGCTGTGACGAGTGCCTCTCTCATACTTGAAAGAGTGACAGGACCAAAATCAAGGAGCAGTCGAGCCAAAATGCCCGGACACACGGAGTTTGAAGCTATATACGTCATAGGATTATGGAAAGATGGATTCAGGGAGAGAATTCCAGAGCTCAGCTATTAAATAGAAACAAAATTGGGAGTATCGTTTCACTCTTGAGTTGGCGAGTTGCACAGAGTAGGGATAGGATCGTGTTGCAAGACGGGTATCTACGTACCCTACGTAGAGGAGGTGGTATACACTGCGAGAGCTCTGAGGAACACTGATTATTGTAGTAGCGATAGAATAGCGATAATAGCAATAATGCGTTCACATGTGTGGGGAGGATCCTCTCACACAGCACCTCTAGACAAAGTAGAGAGGAAACGCATTATTGTGGCGAAGAGAGAGAGAGAGATTTTAGAGAGTTAGTGAGTGGACGGGAGGTAATGATACGAAAGGCTTTCCTCTCTACTTTGTCTAGAAGTGCTGTGTGAGAGGATCCTCCCCACACATGTGAACAAAACAATACAAGGACGCACTGTGCCCCTGTACAGAACGTAAAGAACCCCTTGAGGCGGTTGAGCACTCCCAGCTTCTGGGAGGCCACCTTAGAAAGACTGGTAATATGGTCCTTCCAAGAGAGAGAAGAAGAGAAAGAGACACCGAAAATACGAGAATACTGAAAGAAGATGAATGGTTGATTTTTGTATTGTTGAAGTAAAAGGGATAGTCCTCTTTGAGTTCACGACGAGTAGATAGATGGAGAAATTGGGTTTTGGAAGCATTAATGTCCTAAGAGCGGGGCCATTTGTAACATCTACAACCTGCCAAGCGGGTAGATTTACCCTAAACGAGCTTCATTCCATGCTCTTTTTCGTGCATAAACAAGAGCCAGAGCGTAATACAATTATGTATCCATGAATGGGCGATAATTGAGCTTTCCAATGACACCTGAACCATCCTTGCACGACCACGGGTTGTCTTGCAACGATGTTGCAACGCGAGTACAAAAGCCCTAAAATACGGTAATTTCCTTACATATTTCCCTGTCTAGGGAGGCAGTGGATGTGGATGAGTGTGGAGGAGAGACCAGTCGCGGTACGGGAGCCTTGCCGAACGGTCAGACCCCATCCGCGCTCCTCCCACCGCTCGGACTCTCTCTCAGAGCCAATTATATGCTCAACATCGCATTGGACTTAAGTCGGGCCCCGCCATTTAGTCCTTGGTTTCTCTTGACTGCCTTAAGTCGGGCCCCGATAGACAAGGGTTAAAGGCAACCAGGTTTTCTCTTCCCCAATTGGAAATGGTAGTTGAATCAGAAGATAAGTGTTCTATGGCTTCATTACGTTTGTCTTTGGGGGATTGTTTTCTAGGGCACCCTGGAAAACTAAATGAATAGTGTAAGGTAGAGTCGTCTGCATATGAATGGATAGGACTGGAGGTAATTTATGAATATTAGAAAGATAATTGGAGATAGGACAGAACCCTGAGGAACACCGAAGTTGATAGGATGAGGAAGTTTACGATGGCTGTCCACAACTGCAGCTATGGAACGGCCGGAAAGGAAATTTGAGACAAAGGCACAGATAGAGGGATAGAAACCGAAGGAGGGTAGTTTAGAAATTAGAGATTTGTGCCAGACTCTCTCGAAGGCCTTCGATATGTCTAGCGCAATAGAAAAGGTCTCACCAAAGTCCCAAAAGGAGGATTACCAAGAGTTAGTTAAGATATGAAAGAAGATCACCAGTAGAGCGACCATTAAGGAAACCATACTGGCGATCTGAAAGTAGATTATGAGAAGAGAAATGCTTTAGAGATACAAGAGATGAGAGCGGTCACCCTTCTTTGGGACAGGTTGAATGAGAGCAAACTTCCAGCAAGAAGGGATGACGTAAGAGGAGAGACAGAGACGACATATACTTGTGATATATTCTTGATATACAGTATGTATATATATATATATATATATATATATATATATATATATATACTGTATATACCATATATATATATATATATATATATATATATATATATATATATATATATATATACTGTATATATAAATATATATATATACATATATATATAAATATATATATATATACATATATATATAAATATATATATTTAACTTTCGTAAACATTACAGATATACACTTACATTAACTCACACACACATTCCTTCTCTCTCTCTCTAAATTTCCACAGCAAGAGATCAATCACACAAACTACCCAAACACACTCAAAGAAATCCAAACTCTCCCAAGGTCTACTGTAGGTCCTCTAGGAGATATACGTAAGGAAAAAGGTTGGTAGGGAAGTAGTAGTAGTAATAGTAGTAGTAGTAGTAGTAGTAGTAGTAGTAGTAGTATATAGTACCACTTGGCATTCTTATTAGCTTGCTAAACTGATGTACATAACACAAATCATAGAAAGAATTATGGTAACCGATGTTTATATATCCAGAATAGTTCGTATAGGTATGTATGTATCTAGATTGATATATATATATATGGGGATGTTGTGCAAGCATTTGTGTACGTCTGTGTGTATGTTTCTTATTCTGTGTAAGAAGGAGACAAAAGGCAAATCTGTCTATAACAAGTCTGTAATATGGCGGAGGGGGGAGGCCTCCATCAAATTGAAAGACTGGCAGAGATCCAAAGTCAAGTACAATGGAGTCAAAATGTCGGGCCACACGGAGCTTGATGGAGTTTAATTTATAGGATGAGGGACAGATAGATTGAGAGAGAGAGAGAGAGAGAGAGAGAGCACTAAAGATAATTTAAAATATCCAACACTATTTAATAATTATGCTTGAAGGAATCATAAATGCCTCCACTTCAGCCGGCACTCAAAAATCTTTGAAAAAAAAAATTCCATTCAATTGAGCGGGGAAAATTATCTGGGAAATCCGTGAATATTGGTTCTATAATACTACTGGTAGTGTTTATAATGAAAGCGGGTATTAGTGAACCAACATAGGTGAGGGAATCATACCAACGGGCCTCGCATTTTGCAAAAATGTGAAATATATATATGGGCAAGAAAATATGAGATAGGGTTGGTAAACAAAATAAACTGTGTGTGTGTATGTGTGTTTGTATATGATTGTGAAGAGGTGTATGCGTAAGAACATATTTCATGTTATTATTATTGGTTGTGCTTGGTAACACTTGGGCGCACTCGCACACAGTCATATATATATATATATATATACAGTATATAATACAGTATACACATACACACCCATAATACAATTATATAATGGTAATCACTAATCAATATAACACCACATCACGAAGTATGCACCAACCTGTATATCACAGGGCGCCAGATATGGAGACTGCCCCTACCGGAGTGGAGGCGCATTCAGAATCACCCAGTGCCTACGAATAAATTAGCGTCCCGTGGCCAGAAAAAGTAAACCAGGACCTGTAGTGATAGCTCCTCACCTGGACCAGTCACCCGTAAACAACGCACGGCGGAAGACAAGGAAGAGAACAAGAAGAAGAAGAAAGAAGAAAGTTGCGCGTCATCAAAACAAGTGGGGTCACTGGCGGAGCCCGCAGAAGACGGTGACGTCACCACTTCAGCCGTCTACCTCATTGGGTGACCTCCCAACAAAGAAGCGAGGCCAGGGTATTGGACCTTGGAAGGGCTCAAAAACAGAGTCAAAGCCAAGCTGTCCCGCCTCTCACATCCAACAGCCAGGTCCGAGGAAGATGGACCTACTGCCACCCTAAACAAGGCCAGGGTGGCCCTTCTTTAAATAGAATAATTATTCCTTGTACTTTAACTCTAAGGTTGCCAAATAAGTAGGCCGACCTTAGGTCAGCAGAGAATTATAAACCTGTTGCCTTGTTAGGAGTGCTCTCGAGGAGTCTCCCAAGTGTTATGTTAGACCGGCTTTTGGTGACAAGGAAGTTATTTGACCAGGAAAGAGGATCCTACTGATCTCCTGTCATCCCGGGAACAAATCTCGTGCCAGAGGTAACAAATTAAACCCTGTCTATCTAAGAAAGTTAATGCTTGTTAACTTCCCTTCCATTTCAACATTAAAGGTTAATATGCCCACAATACAAACTCTATCATAACGAAAATTCTCACTTAACCGTACCTGCTCGATTATAAGTAACCACTAAGTTACCCGATATGCTGATGCTGTTAATTGACCAGAGCCTACCTACATTCACTTACACTTATAAACTGAAGTTAGCTCCCCCCACTCACTTTAAACTTACTTTGTTATAGCATAAATCTTACATTTTAGATATTATTACAACGCGTTAATACTTCGCATATTACCCATTTACTGTTCATTAGACTTGCTCCCTCACATCATTCCTTTATCCATAACCTAACTTCTAAACTTTGATCTTAAACTTTATTCCTAAAAATTCCCTTTGCTATACTGTTGTCTTGGCTGTAACTCGTCTCGATTCGACTTGTACATTTGTTTGTGAGCAGCTGTATCCATCGACTGTGTTGCATTTTGTGTTCCCCATACTTAGTATTATTTTGTATATTAAACTTGTTGTTTGTCAGCCTGCCGGTCCTATATTGACAGCAGAGTTCAGTTTGTCACATAAAATATTTCATTCGCTTGAACAACAGGGTTCAACTTCGACCCGGCCCAGTTAAATTATTGGGAGCCTCAGTCTCATAATTCCTAATGTTTTACCCAAATATATGTTTATGAATTGTTCTTATGTGTCTGATTTGTGAAGCTTCCCTCACGGAGAACCCTAATTCTGTCAGTATAATAAGAGTATTTAGTATTTGTGAAGCTTCCCTCACGGAGAACCCTAATTCTGTCAGTATAATAAGAGTATTTAGTATTTGTGAAGCTTCCCTCACGGAGAACCCTAATTCTGTCAGTATAATAAGAGTATTTAGGAAAGGCTAAGTTAGATTTGTAAGTTATGCAAAAGCCAAACTGAAAACAAATTATTTGAAAATAAATTTAATTGTGTTTCTGCCCGACAATTGTCTGTATTATTTTGACATAATTATACAGTAAATGTACATGAAAGCTTAAGGTGAACATAATCATTAATAACGCTGGAAGTGTCCTTGAAATTTGCCAAATAAATTTGTCCTGAAAGGGTTAACTCTTTTAGCACGATGACGAAATGTTTATCTTATCCTGGTTACCATTAGACGATATTCTTTACTTTATTATCTACCTCTAGGATTCAAAAGAGTAAACACCATATTAGTAAACCATTTGAATAACATACGTCCTTCAAAAACCTGACCAATTCGTCAATGTTAGCCAGAATATAAGAACAGACAAAAGGGTGTCATCGCACTGAAAGGGTTAACATTATGGGCTTAACCCATTCAGTACCAGGGACGTCCTTTTCATCATATTCTGGCAACTATTAGACGATGTCATTCAGCTTAGGAAGGCCCTCTACCAATAATAAGGCTTCAAACTATCTCAACCAACCCTTTTAAATGCCACTGATCCTTCCGAAGCTGCATAATATTGTCTAGTTATAGCTAGAATATAATATAGCACACGTCGCTGGTACTCAAAGGATTAAGAGTCAAGATGGGTTCCTAAAACTAACTAAGCCGGTACTCTGTTGTGCCAAGCCACCCTGCATCCCTCTGCCCAGACTCGTAGCTTACACGGAGTTACGAGCGGGTTCTCGCCGTTATTGGTGGGGAATTACCCGACGAGAGAGTGTGGGAGAGAGGGAAGGATGAGAGTGTGTTAGAGAGAAATGAATGAGAGTGTTTGAGAGAAAGAGTGGGGTAGAAGAGAGACGGATTGAGAAGTGTGAGAGAGGGAAGGATGAAAGTATGTGAGAGAGGACGGGATGAGAGTGTTCTGCGAGAAAGAGTGGGTTGTAAGAGGGGAAGGGGGAGAGGAGTGTGAGATACAAGAAGGGCTGACAGTGTGAGGGAGGAAGGGACGAGAGCTTGTGGGAGAAACATTTGGAGTAGAAATGAGAGGGAGAGAGAAGTGCGAGAAAGAGGAAAGGATGAAAATGTGTTAGAGAAAGAGAGGCTGGGGAGGGACAGAGAGGAAGAGTGAGAGAAGGGGTAGGGGCAAGGGAAAGAGGAAGAAACTGTGTATGTAAGAGATGAAGAGATAGGGGATGAGAGTGGGGGGAGGGGAAGGGTCTAACCAAAATAGTATCGCGCGCAGATATCTTGATTTTTTATCATAAACTGGCTGGTATTTGTAAGGTGATAGTGGCGGGTGGTGACGTCATCTAATCTATACCATAATCTAAAGTATTCTTTCGGGTACAATGTGGAGAACTGTAAGAGTCTCGTCAACACCCATTAATTCATTCTGAACCACACATGCAAGATTGAAAGCAACACCTTGTGCTTCATTCCTACTGAGACAAGCAGGGTAACACCACCACCATCACCTCTAACAACACCACTTAACCACCACTACCACTATAACATTGCGGACCGAATCAGTGTGTGTGTGTGTGTGTGTGCAAGGCAGATTGGGTTGGATATTGTTGTTGATAGTAGTGTCGTGTGAGACTTTACGAGTAATGTGAACAGTAGCCTACATCTACCACAACGCTGACTAAATATTGTAGATTTCTTAAGACTCCACGTTTTCGAGCTTTACGTATTTGAACTACCAACTTCATCTAATTACTATAAATTGATGGCATGCCATATCATTATTTGTTGCTTCTATCTATCTATTGCATGACGCCGTGATCCCCGAAGGGGTGGCCACGAACGAACCGCCCCCATGCACCTCTGTCCCCAGTCAGTCGACGCCCCTCCCCCCAACCAGCACAGCCCTCGTTCATGTACTTCCTCACTCCATCCTTCCACCTCATATTCGGTCTACCTCTCCCCCTCTGTCCCTCCACCTCGCTCTCGTACACCCTCTTAGTCATTCTCTCGCTTTCTATACGTTCCATATGGCCGAACCATCTCAAGTTGTTCCTTTTCACACTTTCCAGCACATCTACCTCCACACCACACCTCCTTCTTACTTCCTCATTAGTCTGTCTATCCCTCCATGTAACTCCGCACGCACTCCTTAAGTAATTCATTTCCACTGCTCTCACTCTTGGTCTGAGTCTCTCAACCAACGTCCATGCTTCGCTTCCGTAAGTCAGTGTCGGGATTACCACACTGTCATGCAAGGACTTCTTCACTTCCATACTGACCACCCTATTTCTTGTTACTGCTTTTAGCGTTCCTACAACCCTCTTCCCCTGTTGTACCCTCTCCCGCACCTCTTCATCCATAGTCCCATCTTTACTCAACACACTGCCCAGATACTTAAAAGAGTTGACGATCTCCATAGCCTGACCGTTCAGCTTCACCTCACACTCTGTGACTTCACCCCTTTCGAAGACCATAACCTTGCTCTTCCCCGTATTTACCTTCAAATTCCGTTTTTCGCACACTGTTCCAAACTCATTTACCAGACCCTGCAACTCCCATTCATTATCACTCATCAGAACTGTATCATCCGCAAACAGCAGTATAGGTAGCTTCCACTCAATTCCCTCCCTTTTCAGCGATACACCAACATCCACTGCTCTTGATAGTATTTCTTTCATAACTCCATCCATATATACAGTAAACAACCACGGGGACATCACACACCCCTGTTTCAAACCAACATTCAGGTCAAAGAACTCGCTCTGCTCACTCTCCACACGTACTGCCGCCTTTGCACCCTCATACATGCTCTTCACTGCTTTCAGCAACTCGCCCTCTACCCCGTATATTCTAAGTACTTTCCACAAACCTTCTCTATCCACTCTGTCATAGGCCTTCTCCAAGTCCATAAAGGCAATATACACCTTTTGTTTCTTCTCCAGATACTTCTCCACAACACAATTCAGGGTAAAAATCTGATCTACACATCCTCTTCCCTTCCTAAAACCTCCCTGCTCGTCGCCTATCCATTTCTCCGTTCTCACTCTCACTCTCTCAATCACTACCCTACTGTATACCTTCCCTACTACGCTTAGAAGACATATTCCTCGGTGGTTACCACACACTCCTCTTTCCCCTTTGCCCTTATATAGGGGGACTATTATGCCAGTCTTCCAGTCATCGGGTGCACTCCCCTTCTCCCATGCTAGTTTGCACATTTTCCATACCCATTCTATCACTATCTCACCACCATACCTCAACATTTCCCCACACACTCCATCTGTTCCTGGTGCTTTCCCCAACTTCACTCTTTTCATGGCTTCCCACACTTCACACTTTGTTGCTTAAAATTGTTATAATTATTGATGTTATAATTGATGGCATTTATCAAACATGTACTATACCCAACCCAAGAGTGAAACGTTACTCTCAAACTTTCTTCTACTCAACATCTGAGCTCTGGAACTCTCTCCCAGAATCAGTCTTTCCCTCTTCCTATGACTTAAATTGCTTCAAACTCCGTGTGTCCAGGCATTTTGGCTCGAACGTCCCTTGATTTTGGCCCTGTCACTCTTTCAACTATGGGGGAGGCACTCGCTATAGGCAGTTATGCCTTTTGCCTCCCTCAATCACATAGAAAAAAAATAAAAAATAAAATAAAATAATAACTTCAAGCCACAGTTAACACTATGAGGGAAAGAAGATAGATGAACTTAGATGGCTTAATATTATTTAAAGTTTGCCTCATCAGCTGCCAGACTAGTGTTGAGGATTAACATTGAATGAAAAATAGCTTATTGTGATATCAGCTCCAGTTAGGTCATTGATTAAACCAGGATCAAACGAGTCAAATTAAATTTAGGTTAGACTACTTTTGGGTGAATTATATATATTTAGGTTCAGTTAGGCAAAGGGTAATTGGCATTGGATGTGAGCGAACAGACTGCAAAAGAAAACTACATAAACCAATGTCCGCTGAACCGCGGAAATGTCCGCTAACATGTTGTTGGACAGATGTACTAAGAACTTCTGTATGCTGAGTGCCAGTTACGGTGTCTCGCAAAGCCCTGGAACTAGTCGAATGACCTTGACATATCAAGTATCCTTCGATAGTTTGTGGAGTGCGTATTTAATAAGAGAAGTACCTCGGGTGATGGGCTGGTCTATCAGAGCTGAGAGCTGAGCGATCTCTGCCATACCCATAGCTTACTCTGACTGTTCCTTTTACTTATATATCTTCTAGATCTCAAGTGACGGCGTCTTTTCCGTGGATCGACCTCCCTACTGCCAACCTAAAAGTTGGCAGATTGGGAGCCAAAGCGTCACAATTTTCCCTTGCCCCTCAACTTTCCCTTCATAATTGCTGAGGGGCACAGGGCCTTGGGTGGGGCTTTGGTTTCTCGGGCGTTTCCGCGCCCTCCTCAGCTCCCTGCCTTAGAGTGGCTTCGGTCACCTGGGTTTTGTTAGTGGTAAGCAGGGAGGGTTTTGTGGGGGCACTCTATGGCCTTGGCCTTGCTCGGGACCTTGGGGCTGTTCGGCCAGGCAGCCTGGGGAACAACAACAACAACAACAAGTACCTCGGGACATGTCCGTCAGTAATAATTCTAGTATTAACAAGTGCAGCCTATTTTGGACCTTAATGTTATTACTGTACCATGGCATAAAAAAAAATCCTCAATAGGAAAGGGAACTCCTCAGACTTTTCGGGATATTCGGCATGCCTTCAATCCTTACTTGAATGGGAGGGTAATTATAGGACTTCACCAATAGTATGCCAGTGTTATAAAGCCCTAGAATTTCTTGCCTTATTCAGGATAGTCGGAGTAGTGACGACTTTGGCTGAGATGTCCCAGGGTAGGTGTGCGGGGGTCAAAAAGTCATAAGTCCAGTAGGGGGCGGATCTAGGGGGATTAGGAGGGACCCCTAGAAGTTCGTGGGCAGGTGATTCGGCCTTTGGGTGGAAGGAGGGCGTAAGTGACTTCTCTTTTTATTGTGATGTTGGTCCTTCTGTCTTTTGGCTGAATATTATTCTTTTCCTGGAGCCTCGTGGTGTTGTGGTATTATGTTGATAGTCTTCCCTGGTGTTGGCGGAAGCTCTGGTCTTATGCTGCAATTCTGGTGTTCCGTCCGATGTTCGTAGAGGGCGTGGGAGAAGTGATAACCTGTTTATAGATGCGGGTATAATTGGTATGATTTTTGGTGGTTATCTCGTACACGTGGTTTTATTATGTGTGTGTCTTTTGGTGCTGCTGATATCCTTATCTTCTTTGTGCGTGTCTCGTGTTTATTATTCTTGCTCTCGTGCTTCTCGCGGGTGATGTGGGGTAATTTTGGGTATGCAGGGCATCGTGTTTATTTATTTCTTATTATTCCTGTTTTTGGTGTTGTTGGTTTTGTTTTAGTTTCTCCTTCGTCTTCTCTCTGGGCACGTTTTCTCTGGTGTTCGGGGCGGGCGTCTTGTATCTTCTGTTTGTTATTATTTCCTCGTAGTTTCACTATCTGTGTGTCTTCTGCTGCTTCTGATTTCTTTATCTTCCTTGTGGGCGAGTTGGTCTTGTTATTCTTGTTATCGTTACTCTCGGAGGTGATGTGGGGGCTGGTATGTGGGGCATCGTGGTTATTTCCTGTCTTGTTATTCCCGCCTTCGTTGTTGTTAGTTTTGCTGTAGTTCCTCCTTCTTCCTCTTTTGGTACATTTTCTCTTCTTCAGTTGTTTATTGTTAGTCTCCCGTTCTTCGTTAGTTCGTAGTGGGGGTCTTTGTTAATTTTTGTTATCTTACTTCTCTCTTGGTAATTATAGTCACGCCCTCGTGACTTTTACTTCAGGCGTCTCGTCTGGTGTTCGTAGAGGGCGTGGGAGATATGATGATTTGTTTATGGATGCAGGTGTTATTGGTATTATTTTGATGGTTATATCGTACACTTGGTTTCACTATTTGTGTGTCTTTTGATGCTGCTGATTTCTATATTTTCTTTGTGGGCGAGTTGGTTTTATTATTCTTGCTGTCGTTTCTCCCGGGGGCGATGTGGGGGGTTGGTATGTGGGGCATCGTGTTTATTTCCTTTCTTGTTACTCCCGCCTTCGTTGATGTTGGTTTTGCTTTAGTTCCTCCTTCTTCCTCTCTTGGTACGTTTTCTCTTCTTCAATTGTTTATTTTTAGTCTCCCGTTCTTCGTTTGTTTTTCTTTAGTTCGTCGTGTTTTTTTTTGTGTTAATTTGGTTATCTTAATAGTAATATTAATACAGCAGCTTAATTACCCGCCAGACCAAAGCACTTTCAAGTCTGATTATGACAACAATACATAAAAAAGCCGACCCCTTATATTTTGCTGGAATTTCGGAATAAATTGACGGCTTGTCCATGAATGAAAACATTTTTCATTTTAAGCGATTAGTTAACCATGTACTATTTTGTTCAGTACGGGCTTCACCCATCACGGATTTGCAACAACTGATATTGGATCGTTTGGATCATAATCGAGCTAGGCCACCGAGTCAGAAACGTATCAGAAGTTGTCGGAAAGAGATCTCCTGTAATTCCACTTTGTATTTGTCAGTTTGATTTTAGCAAACCTACTTAGGAACACACACATACACACATACACACACACACACACATATAGTAATCACCGTTGGCGGGGGTAACAAAGTTGAAGCATTTTCTGAATACTAATTCGATGGTCGGCCTGGACAAAGTATATAATGCTTGAAAATGTAAACGAGTTTTACATTTTGTTTTGTCCGAGTAGATAATATGAACGTTGATAATATCCTCAAATTCTTAAACCGTGGTCAATTCCTTGGATGAATGAAACAAATACAAATACAGTATAATATATAACATTGGTTAAATTAATACAAATACAGTATAATATATAACATTGGTTAAATTAATACAAATACAGTATAATATATAACATTGGTTAAATTAATACAAATACAGTATAATATATAACATTGGTTAAATTAATACAAATACAGTATAATATATAACATTGGTTAAATTAATACAAATACAGTATAATATATAACATTGGTTAAATTAATACAAATACAGTATAATATATAACATTGGTTAAATTAATACAAATACAGTATAATATATAACATTGGTTAAATTAAGTTCTCTATCACCGATCACTATGCATTTCATTAATAATTGTTCGCTTTGAGATAACTAACAACCTCCAATAAACTACCCGGGATTCGAACCCTGGACGTTGCGATCAACAGGCACTCGTCAAGGGTTCAGGGTTCGAATCCCGGGTGGTTTGTATGAGGTTTTTCTCAAGTGTCATTACTTGATTTATAAAGTTATAACTAACAACCTTTTCAAATTAAAGGATACAGAAGATACATTTCAAGAGCCTTCCAAATACTAGGAAGCCATAGTATACCAAACTTCAAAACACTTCAAATAATTCCCCCCCATCAGATAATTTATGAAACCCGATGTTATGAAAACATTTCATCAGCAACGTCCGGATATCACTGAATGTATGACCCGCCTGGACACAACCGAATTATCTTGGCAATCAGTTACTACCAGACTCTAATGCAGTCCAAAATTATATTTCTTATGACAGTTATTTGGTGCGGGTTGGTCTCTCCCTCACACACAGTTCTCCCGCAGCATTTGGTGGTTGATAATTTAGAGGTTCCTGGTAACACCGATATATTCGGTCTTTGAAGTAACGATACAGCCCAAGTCAACAGTTACCTCATAACTTTGATCAACAAGTCGTATAAAATACCGTAATATGACATGGACTATTTTAGTACTTTTACGCCTCATAGTTTTTTGTTTTGTTTTATCATTAGGCGATAGCGTTCAGTTCAGGAAGCATCTTTGGAGGTGCGATGGTTAATTGAGAAAGTGTTGACCCCTATTTCGGCTGACGTTAAATGGACACGATCATTTTGAAACAAATATAATGACTCACGGGCTAGTAAAGGTAAAAATAATTGGTAATATAACGAGGTAGCAACTTATAGTCTACTGATAGTAATTGAATATTGGGTATATTTGTATGAAGTATATCGGCGAACTGTACCGGAGGTTGGTGGATCTGGGATAGTCATTTCAGTCAAGATTTTCGAGCAATCTACGTACTCTACGGATGTGCAACTGGAGCTACACTAGAGGATTCGGGTGATGTAATATTATTAGCCAGAAGGAAAAGCAATATAGTAATTTGTTACATTTTTGTACAACAGAAGATATACATGCATTATTTGTACTGTACTTAATTATAGTTGATACCCAATCATGTATTTACTGTACTTAATTATAGTTGATACCCAATCATGTATTTACTGTACTTAATTATAGTTGATACCCAATCATGTATTTACTGTACTTAATTATAGTTGATACCCAATCATGTATTTACTGTACTTAATTATAGTTGATACCCAATCATGTATTTTCGCTAGACCTTCACACCTCGCATTACTATTTCTCCAGGTAAGGGGAGGAGTGAACTCTTCATTGAATAATTTTTTTACAAGATTTGCAATTATAAAAACATACTGAAGAGGTTAATAAAGTGAAAGACATAGCTTGGGGTGGCTACAGTAACAATATGTAGTCGTCAATGGCTTGTAAGTAACACATTAGATGTTTATTCATCATATTTACGGCGATTATCCATCATTGGCTAAATAAAATCGCTTGTTAGGAGCTAGAATAATTAATAAACGGACGGAAGGTCCTAATCCGAAGACGGAGTGTTATCCGTGACGAAAATTGAACTTTTAACAAATACATAAAAACAATATTGATTTACTCTTGTACTAATTGTTCTCCCTTCTGTACTAGCCCTAACACACTGGGATGTAGCTGAGGGGTTGCGTATTGTATCGAGTCAATACATAAACAAAAACAAATATATCTACCGTATTCCCTATTCTACTTGTCTAAAGCGATTAAGGTGAAAACCTGCAAAGGCTATTCTCACAGTTGTACTTTTTTATATTTTTTTGAGTGGAATTGTTGCAGTGGGTTTTTTGTTTCTATTTGTTTGGGTTTTTTCCCTCCCGTCCTGTTCGAGTGCCGTGAGGTGAAATTGAGTTTCTTTAGGCTGACATGTGTGTATGTGTGTGTGTGTGTGTGTGTGTTTGTTATGTGTATGTATGTTCATGTCCGATAACATAAATCGGTGGCTAGTAAAAGATACACACACACACACACACACTACACACAAAATGGTAAGCAAATCTACTCATCACATGAAGTCATCAGCATCAATGTGAATATCCATACACCATATTTGCTCTCCCTGTTTGGTTTGCAAAATTCCGACACACCAAAATATACTGTATATATATTTGACATTCTCATCCTTTCCCACACACATCTCCCGGGAGAAATACACGGCCACTGAAAGTAAGGGAAAGATGAACCTCTTTATCAGAGTTATGTGAAGCAGACGATAATACACAAAATTGAAGATGCAGAAACCCAAACAAGATGTATGGCACTGTGACAATCAGCTAATATCACCTCTAACACCACCACCACCAACAACAACTGCCTGCCTGCATGCCTGCTCGCTCTCTCTCTCTCTCTGTCTCTCTCTCTCGCTCTGCACACGTCAAAACTCTGCCGTAATCGCTGAGCCGGAGTTGCAACTTAGGCAATGATAACTTTCATCTCAACTTTTCCATACCCGACACGACACACCCGCTTCGTAATATGATGTGATCCTCCACACTGGACAACCTATAGTGAACAGAAAGTAGACACTGATAGACGTACTGTGTTAGTATATTTTAGTTAATTGTTAATAGATTAGGTCCTGTAATGCAACCCTAATTGTCATGTCGAATCTAAAAATTACTCACTTCCGTATTTCTTGGGAACCTGCAGGTCAAACAACCTACTGGAAAGGAGACAAAACGACACCGGTTGTCATATTGGGCCTCGGAGTCAGTTATTAATAGGTTAGTTCCTAAAATACAAATGCTGGTATCATGTCGAATATGAGTAGATATCAACTTCCATGAAGGTAAGAACCTCAAGGTTACATATATATTAGAAAACAGAGACAACACTCTGCTAAACATATTGTTCCTCTGGGTCAGGTATAGTAGAGCAGTTGGTTATTGAAGTGTAATATCCAATAGCCCACATGGTCGTACATCACCACAATTATCTAATCATAAACAGGCTAGCTTCTGAAAATAATTTGATTAATTTTTAAATATACTTAGAAACTTACTTATTTTTGCTCACCCGTTATCCCCTCCCACCCACCCACCCACACACAGACATATACATATACATATATATATCTTGACGGACATGGATGAGCAGTACCTCCCACCTGAACCTTTACCTCCTGTGGGACGCAGTACTCATCTCTCTGTGTTCTGGTCACCTGCCCCTACCACCTCCCATCAACAGACCCCCGTCATCCGGACCTACCATCCAACGCCAGACTCTGCAATGCGGGGGTTCGGGCAGTGGTTGGTTCATTACCCGTGGACGGAGGTTCTCACTGAAGAAGATGTCAATGCCAAATGGGACAACTTCGTATCTACCACCACCGAAGCCTACCACCACTTCTTTCCCACCAAGAGGACCAAAATGCACCCCTCTGACGTCCCATGGATTACTCCTCGGATCAAGAGACTGATGCAGAATCGGAATAAGGCCTTCTACACGGACAACAATCGCTACAAGGACCTACGCAACATTGTGATAAGGGAGATCCGTTGGGCGAAGAAGCCCTACTACCCTACAAAGATTCATCATTTAAAACAAACCAATATCAGTCAGTGGTACTCTAAAATTAAGAATCTTTTTGGCTTAAGTAGTGGGACTCCTTCGGTCCCCTGTGTTTCCCATGTCCCTCGTGAAGATGCACCTGAACTGATAAATAATCACTTCTCTACCATATGCCAGACCCTCCCCAAACTAGACCGCACCAACCTCCCTGCCTTCCTCCCATCCCCTTCCCCCCCCCCAGTAACTGTTCAAGAATATGAAGTGGCCAAAAAGCTTTCCAGTTTCAAATAAAAAAGATCAACAACCCCAGTAGACCTACCAATGAAAATATACAAAGAATTTTCGGTTGAATTTGCCACCCCCCTTTGCTCGATAATTAATGCTTCCTTAAGGCAAAGTAAATGCCCTGCAGACTGGAAAACTTCATACGTCACTCCAATTCCCAAAAACCCCCTCCCCACATTCTCTTAATGAACTCAGACCAGTTGCCATAACGCCCATCCCTAGTCTAATCTGTGAGGACTTTGTATTCACCTGGGCTTACTCACAAATCCGTCACTTAATAGATCCCCAACAGTTTGGCAACGTAAAATCCTCCTCGACCACTCACTGTCTTATTAGCTTCCTAGATTATATTTACACAAATCTTGAGAAGAGAAAGACTTCCCTCGCTCTTGCCTTTATTGACTTTAGGAAAGCATTTGACCTTGTTGACCACACCATCATCATCAACAAAGCCATAAAGTTGGGGCTACATCCTGCCCTGGATGCGTGGTTGACCGACTTCCTTAGTGACAGACGGCAAGCAGTGCGATATCAAGGCTTCATCTCCACCTTCCTAGACATCACATGTGGAGTCCCACAGGGCACAAAGATGGGGCCTCTATTGTTCCTCATCTTGATTAATGATGCCCTAAAGCACACTCCATTCCACTGGAAGTACGTGGACGACTCGACAGTCGGCATTACTGTCGATAACACCTCCCCTAACTATGATCCCCTACAAGACATCCTCGACTGTCTTCAAGCCTGGACCACAGTCAATCATGTGACCATCAATCATGACAAGACAGTGGTCATGCACATCAACACCTCCGTTACCGACCTTCCTCCACCCACTGTCACAATTGGTCCTCATCCCCTTCAGCTTGTTGAGTCCACCAAACTCCTCGGAATCACTGTGGACAACAAGCTGAACTGGAAGAAACATGTGTCTACCACAGTCAAGACCGCCACATACAAGTTGTTTATGCTAAGGCGGCTGAGATCCCTGGGGGCGCCGGAGAATGAGCTGAAGAGTATATATAACATCTTCATACTCCCTAAGCTCACCTACGCCTCTCCCGCCTGGTCCTCCTCTCTAACCCTGACACAACAACGTCAATTGGAGAGAGTGCAGAAGAGGGCATGCAGGATCATCCTGGGTGGCACATACCCAGGGTACGAGGAAGCTCTCACCACCCTTAGCATACCTGCACTTTCAACTCACCACTACAACACACTCAAGCAGTTTGCATCTAAGCTACTTGTTCACCCACGACACAGAAACTTACTTCCACCAGACGCCCCTAGACACAACACGTGCAGCTCGACACTTCAACACACTCCAACCACTAAGGGCAAGAACTGACAGATACAAAAATAGTCCTATCCCAACCATTGTAAATATTATTAAAAATGTGTAATGCCGGCCTGTCACACCATATATACGCACCCTCCTTTAATAATGTATGCATAAGTGTGTGTGCGTGTGTGTATTAGAATATATGTATGTATTTGCTTGAGTTTGTTTATGTGTGTGTGTGTATATGTATATGTGCATTTATGTATGTACAGTATATGTGTATGTATGTGTGCGTATATGTGTATGTATGTATGCGTTAATTATCTATATATGTGTGTGTCTATAGTGTATACTGTTTGTGATTCGAGGCTCGAGCCCGGCTGAGAGTATTCTATCACACACACACACACACACACACACAAACAAACTAACACACACACACACACCTACACTGAAGAATGTCCCATATACTATAATTCTCCCCAGCTGTCTCTCCTTATTTTATTTTCTTCTTTTATTCTCTACCGAGGATTACCTCCCATTGTAGTAGGCTTTACCTGACCCTACCTGTACGGACCCGTAGGCCATTTCGCCTTAACCCTTTTCAAACTCCTCATTTGATCTCTTCCGACGTTTGACATTCCATTCTAATTGGCTTTACCTGACCTAAAGTCCGTTGCCCCATTAACCCTTTTCCAATTCCCTCATTTAATCTCTCCCAAGGATTTAACTCCCATTATTAGCCTCACCTGACCCTACCAGAACAGTTTTTGTATGTATGTATGTTTGTTTGCATATGTGAGCGTTTATGTATACGGGCATGTGCACACTTACTGCATGTTCTTATGTTCTTATATATGTATGTATATGCGTATTTATGTGTGTACGTATGCGTATATATGTATGTTCTGTATATATATGAGTAAAATAAATGTGTACTGTATATGCACTGTAAATCACTTACTCTCATGGTTAATTTATGATAATTTGTATTTTGCACTAGCATATTTATTGTATTAATTTCTTGTTTTAATGTAAAGTATATTATACTCACCCATTGTAAACTGAGCTTACCATTTTCATATCTGTACATCTCATGTTCATCCACTAATTGTAAAATGTGTATTTTCAGCTCATGAGGCTGACATTCTTTAATAAACCGTTTATTATTATTATTATTAATATTATTATTATTATGCCAATCGGGTGTATATTGTGAGCATGTGTTACTGCATTTTCTATTTCTCCCCCCAAAAAATGTTTTATCAAATAATTACAATAAAACACGTACATTATGATAAGTAAGTCTTGTTCCGAAGGTCTCTGATAAAAATAAACGAGACATTATATTATGAATATTAGAATAGCCTAGATAAATCAAGGGGAATCAGATAATGATATGTAAATTACTTTTCCCCTGTCTTGCCAAAGAACTGCAAGAGTTAGAGCAACTGTAAATTCTAATAATTATACTGTGGAGTATCATATATATATATATATATATATATATATATATATATATATATATATATATATATATACAGTATATATATATATATATATATATATATATATATATATATATATATATATATATGTGTGTATGTGTGTGTAAGTGTGTGCTTGTGTGTGACAGATAAAGTGATGGGTGGCAGAGCAAGAATGAATGCATGTATTGCTAACTGTTTTACCATTGAAGAATTAGGTAATCAAGCAATATATAAAGGTGTATTATAAACCCAATGTTTTGTTTCAGCACTTTTCTTCCATCATACACCTAGGTCTGTGTGCCTCGCCTCTCACCCACCAACTCTCTCCAGGTTTTTTTTTTTTTAAAAAGACCTCCGTCTATGTATTGTGAAAAACCTGTTATCCTCCGGCAAATTGTGGGGTTGAGTGAGTGAAGGGGGGGACAGTGAATGAAGGAGGATACATGTTTTTCATAATACGTGTTGCTAGCCCCAAACGCGCGAGCAACTGTGGCTTTCAACCATCCGACACATCCCCTTTTATTTATGTGCATCACACATGTTACATACAAATAAAGTTTATGTTTTGTTTTACCCTACTGTGGAAAGACTACGGATACACCACTCCTGCCAGGGCCTCACACAGTGGCATGACCCAGTCCAGTCAAACTGAGCTCATGACGCTGGTGGCATTGCCCCGGAGGATAGCCATCCCTAGTCTTTGCTTGAGCCAGAGGGTTTCCCGGGGTTCTCCTGAAACTTCTCTGATTTTACGGCCTATTTCATTCACCATCTTAAGGGTGCTAGGGCCGAAGACTCCTGAAGTTTCGAATGCCAGGGGCTCGAACTGATGATTTCTGGCGATGGCTTCATATTTTTCTCGCTTTTTATTTTCTGCTATCCGGGCGGCTTCACCTGCTTCGTCGGCGTTTCTGGCGATGTTGGTTGTGGAGAAAGTGTCAACACATGTGGCATCCCACACGAGGCACCGGCCATTCTTGTAAGGGAAAGTGGTCATCCCATCTGGCCGTTTGCCGTCTTCTCTGTGAAGTCCATGTGGTTCGAGGATTGATGCACGGTTAGCACTCTGCAGGGCCCGTTTTATGACATCATTTAGTGCAGAGTGTCTTGGCAGGCGGCCTGCATTGTAATTACATGACAATGCATGGTGACCTTGAGCATCCATCCCCCCCACCACACTTGCAAGTGTGTGGGTGACAAACTGCCGCACCCACTCTGAGCGCGATGGCAACCCGGAGCGCTTCAGCCTCCAAGTGAGTTCCAAGAGGTGGGATGGGGATGGCGTGTAACCACAAGCCACTCTCCGAACGGGCGGCTGCCTGGAGGCGTGCTTTTTCAACCTGGTCTGCATTGGTTAGGAGATTTTCTTGAGTTTTCTTCGCCGAGATGGTATCCCACGCTTTCTGCTTGCTCCTGGAGGTACCCTGAGGCTCCTCTGCTCCTGTACTTTCCTTCCAGGTGTTAATCGCTACTGCTACGTCCCCATTAAGTGTCATTCCGGGTTGAGAAGAAAGGATGGACACTACAAGGTCGTTGGTCGCGATGAGGGAAGAGATAAAGGCTGGGGAGGCAATATCCGAGGCTCTCCGTATGCCCAAGCCCCCGAGGGGGACAGGAAGGGTGGCTTGTGTCCAGGTCCGTTCTTTAAATTCCACGTTGGTGATGCTGGTCACTGCTTCTCGGATTATGCAGTCTAATTCTTGGAGGCCACCATTGTTCGTGTAAGTCATCGATGTGCGCAAGAGGTATTGGAGTTTTGGGATGGAGAAACAGTTCTTGAGAAGGGCCAGAGCTGAGTGGGCATCGATGTGTATCAGGCGGCTCACGAGACGTTGAAGCTCCTCCTTTTTAACTTGAAGTGCGGGTGGGATTGCGGCCAGAGTTAGTGGGGAACCTAATAGGGTTTGCTGGTGCTCCTGAAGGATCTTTACATCTGGCAATATGCCTTGAAACAGGGTCTGAGTCTCTTCTCTTTCTTCACGTGTGTGGTTGAGGAGGACAAGTTCACATTTGGTGTCATTTATAACTAGCCCAGCCTGGCCGAGGTCAGTTACGATGTTATTTAGGTCGGTTAGAACGTTCTCTACAGACCCACCCAAGGTTGCATCGTCCAGGTACGATACATTCAGTT
Source organism: Paralithodes platypus (assembly GCA_032716605.1). Taxonomy (NCBI): domain Eukaryota; kingdom Metazoa; phylum Arthropoda; class Malacostraca; order Decapoda; family Lithodidae; genus Paralithodes; species Paralithodes platypus. Next base: position 6,011,328 of record CM064579.1, on the reverse strand, counting down.
CTGACCTTACTTTGTTAGCTGCTGCATCCACCCCTATTGAGAAAAGAGCAGGACCACCTGGATCTCCCTGCTGTAACCCGGTCGCTGATGGGATTACCGTCTCGCCAAAAATCAGGATTGAAGGTTTGGAATAAGCCTGCCAAAGTAGGGGGTACATAGTGGGGATGTGTTCTGAGCTGCACGGAGGAAGACATCCCTGCGAATGCTGTTGAATGCGTTCCGCATGTCAATCTTTAGAAGCACTCGTTTTTCTTGGGCCTGGCTGAGGTAGGTGCAGGTTGCGTGTACAGCAGCTTCACACCCCCCTGGAGTTCCGAAACATAGTTGAACTGGTCTTAAGTGTTGACCTAGGCCATTCGAGAGTGGTTTCAAACCCACCTTTGTGGCAAGGCAGCGGAAGGTGTTCCCTACTGCTATTGGGCGCACACCGCCATCTTTTTTTGCCAGTGCACAGAGTGATGCCCCCAAAAATAGGGGTGTGGCACAGTCGGGTACTTCCCCTCTTAAAACAATGTTGATGAATTTGGTGAGGGTTTCCAAGAGTTCCTCCCCAGCAGCTCCTGATCCCTGACCCAAGAGGCCTTTGAGGTGGGCGGGTCGGATACCATCTGGGCCCACGGCTGAGCCTGCTGGGAATGAAGTCACTGCGGCAACCACCTGCTCCTTCGTGACAACTAAAGGTTGGGGCATCTGGTCATTTGGGGCAGGGGGGAGGTTTAGGTCCCTAGGTGTAGGTGGGTGCTTTTCTTGTAGGGCTTCAACAATTTCGGTGCCTTGACCAGCAATACCTTCTGAAGAGGACAACAGTCTGACGGCCCCTTTGATGTCACTATCCGCCAGCTTCGCCGTGACCCTCTTACGTAGCTGTTCAGCCTCTTCCTCTTCCTTGTCCTGTTGCTTCTGGGCCCTGCTTGGTTGCTGTTCGGGGGGTTCCACCAGTTTGTTTCCATCCATATACTGTGCTACTTGACGTTTCACTCTGGTGGCTAGTGAAACCTGAAGATGTACTTGTATGTTGGTTCTGGGTGTTTTTCGGAGGGCCCCATAGGAGAAACCCAGGAGCCGTGCCCATGCGAGGGGTGTCTTGAGCTGTAGGGCCTGCTTTATGATGGTTGTAAGGGCCTCCGCCACTTGGATTCCGGCTCCTTTAGGTACCCGGGCAAGGACCTGGATCCGCGCTTTCCATTTGGTCACAAGTTGGGTCAAGTCGGCGACCGGTGTTGCCGGTGTTGCCCCGGTTGGCTCTGCAGTGGGCCCTTGGTATGCGAGACATTTCCAGTTTGGTTGTTCTCCTGATGTTTTCTTTGTCAGCTTAGCACAAGATAAATGGATAGATCTAAGACAGCCGGAACATTTTCGCGAATTCTTTCTTGCATTGGTTTTTCCGCACTTAAAACACTTAGTATCTGCTAGGCCATAGTCTTCCAAGATTATCCGTTCCTCTGCCTCTACCAAGCCGACCTCCTGATCTTCCCGTGGTGCTTCCATCTCTGCCATGTCTCCCTTGTTTCAGAAACCCCGGGAAATCTCTCCTGGCACATATCTAGATTATTGCTGTTGTTATTAATGTACAATTGGCTGGATGCATAAAAATTCACATATCATAGTCAACCTTTCTGATGGGATAATTATGTAAAAAAAAAAAAAAAAAAAAAAAAATCACATATCATAGTCAACCTTTCTGATGGGCAATTGGCCTGCTTCTCCTAAAGCTAAGTGGTTAAATGTATAAATCCTCGGCATTGGGCACCAGTACAACTAAAAGATCTAACTGATTGAAGGGAAGCACGCCAATTATATCCTATGATTACTTACACTGGCGACTCCACCCTGATGTTGAGTATTAATAAATGCTTAGGACATTAATAATGCTGTCAACATCAAGATAGGGAGAGAGCCAGAGAGTGAGCGAGAGCCAAGATCTGAGTGGGTAACCGAATCTAGGACAGCAGTTATGGAAAAATGCTTAAATTGTACAAAATGTTGAGAGAGGGAGAGAGAGAGAGAGCAGGGGCGGGTCCAGGTTAGCTATGCTGTGCCGCCCTTCTCTTCAGTTGCCTCTTTTCCTCCGCGTGTATCTGCTTACAATATAAAACTTGAGCCTGTCTGTTGAGGATGTCAGGTGTTCAATGATTGGGAAGATTCTAACAAGCGAGCTATTATGTTCGGCATTTATTTTGTTTTTGTTTTTTGTTTTTTCTATGAGATTGAGGGAGGCAAAAGGAAGAACTGCCTATAGTGAGTACCTCCCCCATAGTTGAAAGAGTGACAGGGCCAATATCAAGGGACGATCGCGCCAAAATGCCTGGACACACGTAGTTTGAAGCAATTTAAGTCATAGGAAGAGGGAAAGACTGATTCTGGGAGAGAGTTCCAGAGCTCAGCTGTTGAGTAGAAGAAAGATTAAGAGTAACGTTTCACTCCCGGGTTGCAGAGTTGCACAGAGTAGGGGTGGGATTGAGTTGCAAGACGGGTACCACGTGCCCTACGTAAAGGAGGTGGTATACATCCTCAAATATGTCCGACCTACTGGGTTCGTTATTTTGCATCATATTTCAAGCCATGTGCACGGGTTATTACACACAGATATCGTCAACTTGAAAAAACATAATGATTATATTTGGTGGCTGAATCATGCCAAAGCCTTAATTCAGAAGATCTATCTATCTATCTATTGCCTGATGCCGTGATCCCCGACGGGGTGGCCACGAACGAAACTCCCCCATGCACCTCTGTCCCCAGTCCGTCGACACCCCTCTTCCCAACCAGCAGCACCTTCATCCATATACTTCTTCACTCCATCCTTCCACCTCTCTTTCGGTTTACTTCTCCCTCTCTGTCCTTCCACCTCGCTCTCGTACACCCTCTTAGTCATTATCACGCTTTCCATACGTTCCATATGGCCAGAACACACACACACACACACACACGCACACACACACACTCACACACACACAAATACACACATTAATCGTCGTTTGCGTAATACAATATTACTTTAGCCTAATTACTGTATGGCATAGAGAGGTCTAAAATATACGTAATATTAAATAAGTGATATAGTTATATAGCAATATTTTGACTTGGAAAAGAAGGAATTAAATATAAAACAAAATCTAAAACATAAGTAAAGATGTACCGTGGAAATATTGTAATTCACATATTTTGACTTGTTGGAAAAGGATAGGGGATAATTTAATTAGTATGCAGCAGATTTGTATAAATACCTTTTGTCATATCACCCTAATCAGTATCATCTACCGTATCTACATACAAAGTGTTCATATAGACACTGTAATGGATTGGATTATATATTCATTTATTAGACACCTCAGAGTCTTACAGTGCCATAAAATACAGTATTTGAGTGATTGGAACAAGAGGCGTAATTCAATTGTTGACCGGCGGAAGGGAGCGAGGAAGGTACAAAGGAGTACAAAGGAAATCAAGCAACAACAGATATAGTGACCCTTCTAGGCTTCTTGTCCTCCAAAACACTGAGGATCAAGTGTCCAAACAGTGGTTTAGAGTGGGTAAGGGAACATTGGAAAGGAAACTACTGCCCTGGAACTAATGTCCGTGGCAGGATTAGGAAGTTAGTAGGGGACAGATGGGTTAGTACAAAGGAGTATAAAGGAAATCAAGCAACAACAGATCTAGTGACCCTTCTAGGTTGCTTGTCCTCCAAAACACTGAGGATCAAGTGTCCAAACAGTGGTTTAGAGTGGGTAAGGGAACATTGGAAAGGAAATTACTGCCCTGGAACTAATGTCCGTGGCAGGATTAGGAAGTTAGTAGGGGACAGAGGGGTTAGTAACTGAGGGGGGCATAAAATAAAGTTATTCATTTACAAACGCAGTCAGTCGCGGGTTTGATGCGAGATATTTGTCTAGGCGGAGTTTAAATGAATCAACGGTGATGCAGTCTATAACGTTTCGGGGAAGCCCATTCCACAAGTTGACAACTCGATTGAAGAAGAAATTCTTAGATTCGTGTGAGTTAAAAGATATACCAATAATTTTGCAACCGTTTCCCCGCGTGTAATTAGATTGGTCGATAGAGAAGTACTTACTACAGTCCATATTGTTGATGCCTTTGATGATTTTGAACACTTGAATTAAGTCACCTCTTAATCTGCGCAGGGTTAAAGGAAATAGATTTAATTCTCTAAGACGCTCTTCGTATGGTTTGTTCTTTAGTCTAGGTATCATTTTGGTAACTCTACGTTGAACTCATTCTAGCTTGTTTATATCTTTTTGGTAATAAGGGCACCAGGATTGAAAGCAGTATTCCAGAAGAGGGTGGACTGAGGAATTGTAAACGGTTAGGATAACTTCTTTGGATTTATGCTCAAATGACCTGCCTATAAAGCCAATTATTTTGTTTGCCTTCTTAACAACTTCTGAACATTGTTGACTCGGTTTTAGGTTACTCGATATTGTTACTCCCAGATCGGTTTCTCTGTTTACATTCTTAAGCTGAGTGCCATTCATCGAATAGTTTGCTTTCTCATTTAGGTATCCGATATGTAGTACTTTACATTTATCCGCATTGAAACTCATTTGCCAATTTGGGCCCAACATGACAATTTATCTAGATTGTGTTGCATATCGTCAACTTGTTCTTTTGAGAGTAAGCTATTTGCAATTTTTGTATCGTCAGCAAATTTTGAGATTGTACAGGTGAGACCCTCATCTATGTCATTGATGTAAATTAGAAAATAATTGGACCTAGTACCGATCCCTGGGGTACCCCGCTACTTACATTGGTCCATTTAGATGCCTTACCGTTTATGACTACTCTTTGCTTTCTGTCGCTGAGCCAATTTTCTATCCATTTCAACACACCGTCTTGTATTCCATGCGCTTTTAGTTTTATCAGTAAACGCTTGTGGGGAACTTTGTCAAAGGCCTTTTGAAAATCAAGGTATATAATATCTACAGCTTTACTCTCATCGTAGAGGTTGAGGATATCGTGGAAGAAGTCTAAGAGGTTTGTTAAACAGGAACGTTTTTTACGAAAGCCGTGTTGAGTATCTTTAAGTATGTTATTTTCCTCTAAGTGAATTACGAGTCTGTCTCGTATGACCGTTTCTAGCATTTTACATACAACTGAGGTTCAGCTAATTGGACGATTGTTACTGGGTAGGGATTTGCTGCCTTTTTTGAATATCGGTGTTACGTTGGCTAGCTTCCACTGATCAGGCATAGTTCCAGACTGCAAGGATTTATTGAATAGTAATGTCAGTGGTTTGGAGAGCTCATCCTTAGCTTCCTTTAGAACTCTAAGCGAGATTGTATCAGGTCCAGGTGTTTTATTTACCTTGAGTTTATCTAAACAATTCAATACTTCTCTCTCTGTAACGGTGATATTGCTTAGAACATCTGAATTATCAATCTGAATCGGCGATGGTGTAGGGATATCACTGAGGTCTTCTGTTGTAAAAACTGATGCAAAGAAGGTATTGAGGGCATTACTCATTTGTAATTCGTCTTTGGTGTATTCTCCATTTTCATCGACTAACGGTCCAACAGTTGAAGTAACTACTTTTTTCTTTCTGATATAACTATAGAATTCTTTCGGGTTTGTTTTACTTTGATTCGCAATATGTATCTCTAAGGTCTTTTTACTTTGCTTAATAAACTTTTTGGCTTTGCGTCGTAGCTCTACAAATTTCACCCTTTCTTCGTAATTTTGTGAGGATTTTAATCTATCATTAGCACATTTTTTAGCAAGCAGGCAGTTTGAAATATCTTTATTCCACCATTTGGGCTTATTATTATGGCCTGGACGCCGTATTTTCGATGGTATGCAGTCTTGCACTGCTTTTAGGTAAGTGGTTTCGAATAACTTCCAAGATGTATTTATGTCGTTTTTGTTAATTAAAAAGCTCCAGTCAGTTTCTTTAAACATAGCTCTAAGTTTATGGAAGTTTGCTTTCTTGAAATTAGGGACTTTTTCGATGCTACTATTTGGTTCATTACTAGTAAACTTTAAAGTGAAAGTTATCGTACGATGGTCGCTGTTACTGAATTCAACACCAACATTCAAATTCTCTATTAATTCTTCTTTTGTTGCAAGTACAATGTCAAGATCGTTATTACCACGGGTCGGCGTTCGAACAAATTGATAAAGCGAACTCTCTTGCAAGTTCGTATACAAGTCATGTCCGGAGTGTGAAGTAAGAGTATCGCCCCACTTGGTCACAGGTAAATTAAAGTCGCCAAAAATTACGGTATCTTGTGAGTTACTTACATCTGCAATTTGTTCATAAATTTCTCGGTCAGTTTGCACTGATTGAGCTGGAGGTCTGTATATTAACGCAAGTATTATTTTTGTACCTTTATTATTCTTTATTAGCACAAAAGAGGTGTCGACGTTGTTACGAACTGGCACTCGGGTACACAAGGGCTCTCAATCAGGACTCGAATACGGCTCGCTGTCACAACGGAAACACACGATCCCAACCCCTGAGTACTGCCAGCCGAACAAAAAACACCAATACCCTCCAGAGTTCAATCTGCTATAACGGGGTACTAGTGTTCAACAACAGACTAATAAAGAGACAGGAATTATCTAGTCTGGTCAACAATCAAACAATGAAGTAAGAAACAACAACACCAAAGAATAGTGTTGGCCGAAGCCGAAGTAATCCACCCTTGACTAAGAACTTAAGAAGTCCTCCACCCTCTACTTCGGATCGGCACTATTACGTTACGTTAATTAATAGTCCTTAAGCATCGAGCAAGGAATCTTCTGAAAAAAGTTAGATGCTTCTCGGATGCTCGTAAGAAGTACGTATCGGATTTTGAACAGTAATTCAATAAGCAAAAACACTGGCAATTAAATACTATTAAAGGTTTAAATTGGCATAAGAATAATTAAAAGAATATGCAATAGTAAATGGCAAACATTAAAAGAAGTACTCCGCAAATGCAACGGCAATAGCCTACTCGGATTGTGCTCGTGGGCCACTAATCACTAAAGTAGCCAAGCTTGCAACACATGAAATCAATAGTGCATAAACAATATCATACATAAGGAAAGCTTCAATACTATTCTGTATCTACTAATCGAGTAAAGTCTAGCTGGGGTACTGTGGGCAAAAGGTAGCAGTGACTGAGCAAAAACGGCTCGTAGCCTAGCGAAGTCCTCACAACTGTTTAAAGTATTACGTTAAAACTAACAAGTGCACTTTGAGAAATCCAGATCCCTTGTATCTGGTTTTCTCCCGGCTCCTTGACAAAGTAAAAACAAACTGTTAATAAAATACAGGGTGGTTAGGCTCTTGCCCTCACGCACTGTAAATTATTAACTCAACACAGTCAGCCGCGAAGACAACCTAGGCTTCACTGAACCGAAACGAGTATGCAGGTTTATCGCTTAACCACTGCATCAAACAACAACTCGTAACACAGAAAAGCCTTACCCCAGTCTAGCATTACCTAGACCAGCAGAAAACAGGAATAATAATAATAACACAGGGAAATGCATATACAAGTGCAACAAACATAAATCAATCCTATTCTAAGTTAACCCTTCCAAAATAGGCTATCTAATAGGCAAGTATCTTGTAAGAACTCAAGCGATAATACGTTGGCTGACTAGCTCTGCACCAACGGGACCATGGAAGTTAAACAGGCAGGGAAAAGAGGAGATAAGAATGTAAGGTAGTAGAGAAAGTTCACATCAGTCAGAAGAATATATATAGTTAGCAAGGGAAATGAGAAGTCGCTCTGCCAAATGAGTTCTGATGAAAAAATGGCTAGACTTCCCTTTTTATACCCGGCCCTCTAGTGAGCCCAACGTGAACTACTAAGGACCGCCCACTGACAACCATTACGTAATTTCTCTCTCTCCTCTGGGATAGACAAAGGCTCCCCTAGCACTGAGGGGAGGGGGGAGTGCTAGTGATTAGGCCCACCTCTCGCCTGGCGCACCCACTGACCCCCAACTGTGGCTGTTTCTCTTCCCATCATTACAAATAAGTTTTACACACAATACTTATAACTAATGATATAAAATAGAACTCGTTGACTCAGATGAAAACAAAATACATATTCATAATACTTATAGTACAACGGCTCACATGAACTAAGTTAGGAAACTCTACATAGACTACAGCCAAAGTTCCTGCCCTGACGATCCTAGCGAGAGTGGGGCATGACTAGGCGTTCTGTACAGCATGCTCACACTGGACATGCGTCACACCTCCCCTAAGATTTTACTTGCTCAACCCTGAGCTAAAATCTGACAAACACAGAACCCCATCAAGCCCCTCACACCCAGCGACCGCATGGCACTAAAACAAAGCTGAGTTTATCACCAAAACACATCTTATTATTACAAAAAAAATCACATTTTATAACTCCTCCCAACAATAGCAAAAAGACACAATATCATGCTCCCAGAGCGAGCTTACAGCAGCTCAGCCGTTTGATAGTTCGTGGACTACTCAAACTCTATAGGCTATGACAAACTTATATGATTACCTATATCAAAAGAAAGAGTTTTTATATGATTTTTAATATTTTAATATGTTTTTCCCGGCTGCACTATAAGGGCAGCCTATTTTCATCCACTCAAACCCACACACCTGTGATAGCCTACGACTGATCATCCACCCTTGATAAACAATCCGCGATCACATTGTCACATCCAGTAATATGACGGATGTCCAGGTTATACTCCTGCAACATCAAAGACCACCTGGTCAGTCTCATATTGCGATTGTGAAATTGATTCAGGAATCTCAAAGGGTGATGATCAGTGTAGATAACCACGACTGGGCCATAGGCTGGAACATACTCCTCGAAGTGCCTGAGCGACAGCACAATCGCCAGTAATTCCTTTTCTACTGTAGAATAGTTCTTTTGTATAGCATTGAACTTCTTAGAAAAGAAACTTACTGGGTGTTCCCCACCTTCATTGTCTGTCTGTAGCAAGACGGCACCAGCCCCTACACCACTAGCATCTGTTGCCAGCTGAAAAGGCCTGTTAAAGTCTGGGGCCCTGAGTATCGGGTGAGTACATAGCAAATGTTTCACCAAAGTGAAAGCCTTTTCACACTCAGGTGCCCACAAAAACTTTTTGTCTTTAGATAACACATCTGTAAGAGGGGCTAAAATGCCCCAGAACGAGAAGCCCACCACAGAAGCCATGAACGAACACCACACAGAAACACCAAAGGAAAGGTCCACAGAACGAAAGGACCAGCTGACCGAGCCAGCCATTTCAGACAGCCCAAGCCGCAGGGCTAAACAGCTCCAGGACACACCCATTTACCTTTTCTAAAACCGACCATTTTCCACACCTCACGTACACTAACCCCTCGTGCCCTACACTTATTAACTACAAAGATGATGAACAGGAATATACATTCATATTAAAAACACCCATGCCTGTCCCGACGTTGAGCCAATGCCAACACATCAGACAGCCATAATTATATCTATGTATGTTCTTGCATCCGAGAAGTAGATGTTATATATCTTAGAAGTTAAAGCACCCACGCTGTCCCTAGATCTCTTATATCATTTTCCATGACGAGTATAGATATATGTAACCCGTGCTCAGTCGCCCCTTGCATTGCTCCTCTAGTAACTAAGTATTAATATTAACATTCCCTAACATCTTGTCTTGCCAGACTAAGCTTCTGAAGACCCATCGCCCCATAAATCTATGTATGCAACCCTTAGGTTAAGTATTTTTATCCGCCATTGTGTTCACCTTTTTCCATTTACTTTCCACAATTGTCATACGTCTTCCCCTTGCCTCCTTCGTATCCACAGTCCACACTACGCCAATTTACTTCGTGTCTTACACCTCTTACCCCAACCAGAGATTATATAAGATAACCTGGTTATCAGTATCTGTCATAAGTACCCCGAAACAATAACTAAGTACCCCTACGAACTGCCACTGTGGTTGGTATTTTATATTTAATAGAAAACGCAGTTCCCAGGGCCAACTAATAGTATCCATAACCCTCTGACTGATCACATAACTCTATCTTTTCCAGACTCATATACCACCCCATAGTTGCATTCCCCGGTAGCATTTGGCTAACGTATTCTACTGCCTTTTCAAACTTCCATATCAATTGTAGCCTAATGCCACCCCCACGCCCAGGGACCTTAGGGGCAAAATTTCCCTGTAGCCCTTGAACTCTCCCCCCCCCTCTCATTAAGACACCCGCGCTTCTCGACTCTTGTCCGACCTAGCCTCTCTCTCATACCTCTTGAAGATCCTTGAATTGTCCGTTACTAACGCTCTCCAACCTTTTATATATACTCCTATCCAGCCTACCTTCACTTAGTAGGCCAGAACAACATTAGAACTTTACTAGCCCCTTGCATGCCATCTATTCTCTTACAACACATTCACAACCCTGCACCCAATGGTCGTCGGTGCGAGGCTAGCCGCCCCGCCAGTAACTAACTTCTATTGTCATACTTCCAGATAAATGTGGCAGAGTTAGCAACCCAGTCTCCACCATATCCAGCAAACCCTACAATTAACAACCAGCCGAGTAAAACCAGCTAGCTCAGGCACCTTCGGTTTTGGTATTAAAGACACTCACATCTGTCTCATACACAGAGGGTTATTACAAACACTGGTGATATGGCAAGCCCCTAGCCACAGCCGCCGGACGACTATATCAGAGAGGGCGCCCAGCTCCCCCTTTTTGCCCACCCGAGGAGGGAGACCCCCACCCCCGCGGAGGTATACCTGGCCCCTGTTTTGACTTTCGAGTCATTGCCAGGTAGCACAGGAATTCTTCCTATCGATGAACTAACCATAAATGACTAACACCTTTACTAACCTCTATTAACTCACAATAAACCATTTACCTTTCTTGCATGCTCTGATCACTAAATTAGCACCTCAGCTATACCATAGAATGAAGATTGAACAATCTAGAGAGACGCTCCTATCACAGCTGTCCCCATCCTCCTCGCAAAGTAGATCCAGTCTCTCTCCCCTAAATACGTCCAGTATAGCCAAAATAGTACCTCTTACTAAGGCTCAGTTATATGAAAATATAAAGGCTTCCTATCGCCCTGTGCCACAACTGTAAATATCATCTTACCTAGTCCCCATATCTATTGAGAGCTCAATTAAGTCCATAAGACTCGAGATCCCTACTGTCTACAGGGTCCAGAACCGAGCCTATAAATCTAACTCCCGCCCCCAGTCAAATCAGTTGAAAGCTAGACACCAACCAGGGGTCACTACCCTGCAGTTAATTTCTAGCTCTGCCCTTGTGTTGTTCCGGAGTGAGATCCCAGAACCGGCAGACTCTGTGGCAGATTTGGATAGAAGGACCTGCCCACGTATTGAAGAACTTCACACATATGGCCCCCCTGGACGGCCGCGGAACCAGTCGTTAGCCCCCAACATCATGGACGCAAGATAACCAGGACCAGACCCATCAGATACTACCCAAGATTCCCTTTAGCAGTACTACATATTACTGTGCTGTTTTAGATTCACTAATTAATATTTCTACGAAGTGGCTAAGACCTTGCCCAGTGTAATTCATACTTAACCATTCCATTTGGGACGTACTAAGCGATCAGTGCTCTTTAATTAACAGGCGACCTTGACTCTCGTAATTACTTTATTCAGATATTAAAACTCTAGTGATATCTAACGTTCGCCCACTGATTTGCGTTCTATGTATTTCTGAGACAAGGATATAAAACTTAGATCAGTACCCCCTGAGGTAACTAGAATTCCCGTGCTCTAAAAATACGTGTGTCTAATCTAGTCTGTGAACTACTACTTGTGCACCAGAGCTACCAGTAATAAATCTAACAGTGAATATGAATCTATAAGTAACATTGATGGTCTTCGGTATATAAACCTGTGAAATCAAAGCCAGTGATCAGAAGATTAATACCTGAACGTTGGAAGTGGGAGACTAGGCTCCATCCAGATCCACTTGTGCTAGTGTTGTTCAATTCTATTATATTGTCTTACACAAGTATTCTGCAGTGGTATATCAATAAACGTGATCATGTAACTTGCTACCATGTGTTTCTTTGTGTTCTCTATTCCTCATATCTTGTATTGTGCATGCAGCCTTATATACCCAGTCAATTTAGAACTCACATTACCCAAGTTAAACCTGTAGAAAAACAGGGCATAACATTGGCGGCAGCGGTGGTTCTTGATTCGGATAAAAGGTTGCATTACACTGCAAGTTTGGAACAGTAGAAGCATGGCAACATCGCGAAATCTTCAGCCACTCGCACACATTCCCAAGTATGATGTAAACACATATGATATCACCAGTTACTTAGACATAATAAAGCCAGTGTACGATGTGGTACTTCATAATGACCGCGAAAAAATCGCCATGGCAATTTTGCATGTTGTACAGTTGGGAGAAGCCGTTTCCCAACTTGTTGATAAGCCTACTTTTAAAGAATTTATTCACCAAATGGTGAAACAGAATACGCCAGAGAGTACCTGGAACCAGTTTCGATCCTTCGTGATCCGGACTTTAGATCCACTTTTGGGTTCCCCCGTCGCCCCCAAAATAATAAAAGTCGACGAGATCAAGTATGAAGGGGATATAAATGTGACCCTCATACAACTCTACAGATACGTGAGGACCACGTATAGCTATGAAGATTACGACCAACAAAATGAACTCTTATTCACCGCATTGTTAAACATCCTCCCACCCCACATCACCGCCTATCTCGACCCGTATGGCCTATTCGAAGAACATATGCTCGCCATCAGAGAAGAATGCCTACGCAGTTCGATGAATCCCCTATCCAACCTTTTAGCCCCTATCCAAGACTCCGTGCACCCTTCCAAAATGACTTCCGGTGAAAGTCCAACTCCAGTGAACTCTCCCCCCACCAACCCTCAGCAGCCCCCCCAACAAGAGCCGTATTCTAGCTATGCCTACCTATGTAGGCCTACCACAACATATTTTCCACATGACCCCAGAAATGTTCAGCTATCCCCCCACCAACAAAATTTCCCTTGTGACAGTTTACCGACCTCTCCCCCCACCAACCCTCAGCAGCCCCCCCAACAAGAGCCGTATTCTAGCTATGCCTACCTATGTAGACCTACCACAACATATTTTCCACATGACCCCAGAAATGTTCAGCTATCCCCCCACCAACAAAATTTCCCTTGTGACAGTTTACCGACCTCTCCCCCCACCAACCCTCAGCAGCCCCCCCAACAAGAGCCGTATTCTAGCTATGCCTACCTATGTAGGCCTACCACAACATATTTTCCACATGACCCCAGAAATGTTCAGCTATCCCCCACCAACAAAAATTCCCTTGTGACAGTTTTCCGTCGGTAGCTTGTGACAGTTTTCAGTCAGTAGCTCCCTTCCACCCCCACACAATTCACACCCCTAGAAAACTTCGAAACCCCACAATTGACTCGCCCTCTCATGTCAAACAAACTCACCAGTCCCAGAGAACCTCTAACCAGACCGAGACTGCCACCAAGAAAATTCCCCAAACTCGTCCTGTTAATGTCAAACAAACCCACCAACCCCAGATAACCGCTAACCAGACCGTGACTGCCACCAAGAAAATTCCCAAAATTCGTCCTATTAACAACCCCAAACCTATACATCAGTCCTCTACCAATAACCCCTGTTCTACACATAACTCTTCCCCCACCAACCCGCCGCAGTCCCCCCAACAAATCCCGTTTCCTAACTCGCTCACCTCTCACCACCCTGACCCTCCCACACGCGCCGTAAACCCTCCCCTCACGCGTGACGACCTAGGGACCCAACTATGTTCCCCTCCTTCCCCCAGAAATACTCAGCTATTCCCCCACCAACAAAATCTCCCTTGTGACAGTTTTCCGTCAGTAGCTCCCTTCCACCCCCCCACAATTCACACCCCTAATAAACTTCAAAACCCCACACTTGACTCACCCCCTCATGACAGACAAACCCACCAACCCCAGATAACCTCTAAGCAAACCGTCACTGCCACCGACACACCCCACCACTCTGATCCTCCCACACGCGCCGTTAATCCACCCCTCACGCGTGACCCCCACCAAAGTGATTCCCCCCCCCCCTCATGCGTACCGAACACCTGCTCACCAGTCGGTCCCCCACCATCATGAGCCCAGCTAAACTATCAACCTCCCCCTCTTCACCGTTACCCCACCCGCCCCAAATTCCCCCCACAAAGATCCCGCTCGACGAAATACCACTCCCATCCCAATCCAACCACAAAACTTTTTCCACCTTGGCTAAACCCCAAAATACTCTCCCTCTCGCCCCAAACAAAATAATCAACCTCTCAACTTCAACCACTCCTCGAAATCCCATCCATGTCTCTCCCGGAAATAAAATCACTCTAAATTCAACCCCTCTCAAACCACAACCCTGCCTGCCCAGACCCCCCCCACCATCTCCCTATCAAATCCCCACACCCCAAACCTCCAAACCACCTGATCATAGTAAACTCTCAACCTTCAGCCTTACTCACCCTTCCCCAAACCCCACTCACGACCACAACTCTCTACACAATTCAACCCCTCCCCAGCACCAACCTCTTCCGCAACAACAACCCCGACTCGACCTGCCCATTTCATCTTTAAAACCCCCCTATCACTACCCCCGACCGAAACCACTTAGACCCCCCCTCCAAAACTGGCCCCGGGCCAGCTCGCCCCCAGACCCACATTCCTAACGACAAGAACTAACGGTATACCCACCCCGCCCTTCCAAAGTGAAAGTGAACCACCACCCCCTATTACCAGACCGTCACCCAGAAAAACGGCGACCCTAAATACCCCCCCCCCTGATGATGATGAGGATATTATTGTACTAAATTGTTTCGAATGTTTTCAATTCCTAAGCGATTGGGCATGATTCTATAAATTTACATGTTTTCCATATACTGTATATATTATTATTTTTCCTTAGTCATACTACTTTTCTTGTTACCTACACTTTTCTGACTATCTTTTAAATTTGCTTTATACATTGTTAAACACTTTACCTCTTCTTAATTTCCTGTGTTCTTAATTATCTGCCCTTTCTTAAATTTACATGTTTTCCATATACTGTATATACTATATTTTTTTCCTTAGTCCTACTACTTTTCTTGTTACCTACACTTTTCTGACTATCTTTTAAATTTGCTTTATACATTGTTAAACACTTTACCTCTTCTTAATTTCCTGTGTTCTTAAGTATCTGTCCTTTCTTAAATTTACATGTTTTCCATATACTGTATATATTTTTTTTCCCTTAGTCATACTACTTTTCTTGTTAACCTACACTTTTCTGACTATGCTTCTTTTTACTTCACCCTTGAGGCTCGAGGACGAGCCTATAATGAAGGAGAGGGAAGTAAAATGCCCCAGAACGAGAAGCCCACCACAGAAGCCATGAACGAACACCACACAGAAACACCAAAGGAAAGGTCCACAGAACGAAAGGACCAGCTGACCGAGCCAGCCATTTCAGACAGCCCAAGCCGCAGGGCTAAACAGCTCCAGGACACACCCATTTACCTTTTCTAAAACCGACCATTTTCCACACCTCACGTACACTAACCCCTCGTGCCCTACACTTATTAACTACAAAGATGATGAACAGGAATATACATTCATATTAAAAACACCCATGCCTGTCCCGACGTTGAGCCAATGCCAACACATCAGACAGCCATAATTATATCTATGTATGTTCTTGCATCCGAGAAGTAGATGTTATATATCTTAGAAGTTAAAGCACCCACGCTGTCCCTAGATCTCTTATATCATTTTCCATGACGAGTATAGATATATGTAACCCGTGCTCAGTCGCCCCTTGCATTGCTCCTCTAGTAACTAAGTATTAATATTAACATTCCCTAACATCTTGTCTTGCCAGACTAAGCTTCTGAAGACCCATCGCCCCATAAATCTATGTATGCAACCCTTAGGTTAAGTATTTTTATCCGCCATTGTGTTCACCTTTTTCCATTTACTTTCCACAATTGTCATACGTCTTCCCCTTGCCTCCTTCGTATCCACAGTCCACACTACGCCAATTTACTTCGTGTCTTACACCTCTTACCCCAACCAGAGATTATATAAGATAACCTGGTTATCAGTATCTGTCATAAGTACCCCGAAACAATAACTAAGTACCCCTACGAACTGCCACTGTGGTTGGTATTTTATATTTAATAGAAAACGCAGTTCCCAGGGCCAACTAATAGTATCCATAACCCTCTGACTGATCACATAACTCTATCTTTTCCAGACTCATATACCACCCCATAGTTGCATTCCCCGGTAGCATTTGGCTAACGTATTCTACTGCCTTTTCAAATTCCATATCAATTGTAGCCTAATGCCACCCCCACGCCCAGGGACCTTAGGGGCAAAATTTCCCTGTAGCCCTTGAACTCCCCCCCCCTCTCATTAAGACACCCGCGCTTCTCGACTCTTGTCCGACCTAGCCTCTCTCTCATACCTCTTGAAGATCCTTGAATTGTCCGTTACTAACGCTCTCCAACCTTTTATATATATACTCCTATCCAGCCTACCTTCACTTAGTAGGCCAGAACAACATTAGAACTTTACTAGCCCCTTGCATGCCATCTATTCTCTTACAACACATTCACAACCCTGCACCCAATGGTCGTCGGTGCGAGGCTAGCCGCCCCGCCAGTAACTAACTTCTATTGTCATACTTCCAGATAAATGTGGCAGAGTTAGCAACCCAGTCTCCACCATATCCAGCAAACCCTACAATTAACAACCAGCCGAGTAAAACCAGCTAGCTCAGGCACCTTCGGTTTTGGTATTAAAGACACTCACATCTGTCTCATACACAGAGGGTTATTACAAACACTGGTGATATGGCAAGCCCCTAGCCACAGCCGCCGGACGACTATATCAGAGAGAGGGCGCCCAGCTCCCCCTTTTTGCCCACCCGAGGAGGGAGACCCCCACCCCCGCGGAGGTATACCTGGCCCCTGTTTTGACTTTCGAGTCATTGCCAGGTAGCACAGGAATTCTTCCTATCGATGAACTAACCATAAATGACTAACACCTTTACTAACCTCTATTAACTCACAATAAACCATTTACCTTTCTTGCATGCTCTGATCACTAAATTAGCACCTCAGCTATACCATAGAATGAAGATTGAACAATCTAGAGAGACGCTCCTATCACAGCTGTCCCCATCCTCCTCGCAAAGTAGATCCAGTCTCTCTCCCCTAAATACGTCCAGTATAGCCAAAATAGTACCTCTTACTAAGGCTCAGTTATATGAAAATATAAAGGCTTCCTATCGCCCTGTGCCACAACTGTAAATATCATCTTACCTAGTCCCCATATCTATTGAGAGCTCAATTAAGTCCATAAGACTCGAGATCCCTACTGTCTACAGGGTCCAGAACCGAGCCTATAAATCTAACTCCCGCCCCCAGTCAAATCAGTTGAAAGCTAGACACCAACCAGGGGTCACTACCCTGCAGTTAATTTCTAGCTCTGCCCTTGTGTTGTTCCGGAGTGAGATCCCAGAACCGGCAGACTCTGTGGCAGATTTGGATAGAAGGACCTGCCCACGTATTGAAGAACTTCACACATATGGCCCCCCTGGACGGCCGCGGAACCAGTCGTTAGCCCCCAACATCATGGACGCAAGATAACCAGGACCAGACCCATCAGATACTACCCAAGATTCCCTTTAGCAGTACTACATATTACTGTGCTGTTTTAGATTCACTAATTAATATTTCTACGAAGTGGCTAAGACCTTGCCCAGTGTAATTCATACTTAACCATTCCATTTGGGACGTACTAAGCGATCAGTGCTCTTTAATTAACAGGCGACCTTGACTCTCGTAATTACTTTATTCAGATATTAAAACTCTAGTGATATCTAACGTTCGCCCACTGATTTGCGTTCTATGTATTTCTGAGACAAGGATATAAAACTTAGATCAGTACCCCCTGAGGTAACTAGAATTCCCGTGCTCTAAAATACGTGTGTCTAATCTAGTCTGTGAACTACTACTTGTGCACCAGAGCTACCAGTAATAAATCTAACAGTGAATATGAATCTATAAGTAACATTGATGGTCTTCGGTATATAAACCTGTGAAATCAAAGCCAGTGATCAGAAGATTAATACCTGAACGTTGGAAGTGGGAGACTAGGCTCCATCCAGATCCACTTATGCTAGTGTTGTTCAATTCTATTATATTGTCTTACACAAGTATTCTGCAGTGGTATATCAATAAACGTGATCATGTAACTTGCTACCATGTGTTTCTTTGTGTTCTCTATTCCTCATATCTTGTATTGTGCATGCAGCCTTATATACCCAGTCAATTTAGAACTCACATTACCCAAGTTAAACCTGTAGAAAAACAGGGCATAACAGGGGCCAACACCGTTGAGTAACCTTTTATGAAGCGTCTGTAGTAGCCTATCATACCCAAGAATCTCATAATCTGCTTCTTGGTTGTTGGGTGCGGAAATTTATTTATAGCCTGTACCTTGTTCTGAGGAGGGCACACCTGTCCCCTTCCCACTACAAACCCAAGGTACTGCACAGTGGCTTTTACGAAGTCACACTTTGCCAAATTTACTACCAGACCTGCTTCACTAAGTTTCCGGAACAAGGTCTCAAGGTGCTCACAATGGCTCTCAAAGTCGTCATCATAAATGATTACATCGTCCAAATATACGGTGTAATTTGGAATGTCCTTTACAATTTCATTCATCAGGTTCTGAAACGTTGCTGGTGCATTCTTAAGTCCGTAAGGCATAACATTGCACCGGTAGGTACTCCCGTCCACAAGAAAACCACATACCTCTTTAGCACGCTCGGACAAAGGTACTTGCCAGTAACCTTTTACTAAATCTACTTTAGACAAAAAACGAGCATTACCAATTTTGTCAACACTATCATCAACCCGAGGAAGAGGATATGGGTTAGTTGGAGTCAAACCGTTTAACCTACGGAAATCAATACAAAAGCGTACCTTGCCATCTGGCTTAGGCTGCAGTGTTACGGGGGAAGTCCACTTAACTGTGCCTTTCTCTATCAACCCTCTACCGAGCATATACTCCAACTCATCCCTCAGAGCTGGTAGTTTTATGGGGGCACACGGTACGGGATAGACTTAAAGGGTAGATGGTCCCCCACGTCAACATCATGCATAGCCTGAGTAGTGAGGCCTGGGTGTTCAGCAAATACAGTGGGGTATGAACCGAACAACTGACGGATAGCATCAAACTGCGGCTCAGGCAAATGAGCTATAGCCTCGTCAGCCCTAAGGCTCGAGTTCCCCGCCCACTGATCCGCTGAAACATGTTGATCCCAGCTATCCTCCTCTGAAGCTTGACTGTCCCTATCTCCTTCTCCACCACGGCCGCAACAAGCCAACACAGGGACAGTGAGAGGCTCAGAGGGGCGCCTCACATACTCTTTAATAAGGTTCACGTGACATAACTGGTTCTTTTTCCTCCTGTCTGGAGTGGCAACAAGGTAATCTAAGTCTGAAATTTTGTCTACAATTTTATAAGGTCCAGTGTACTTCGCAGAGAGGGGGTTACCAACCAAAGGCAACAAAATTAATACCTCTTGTCCTACAGTGAACTTCCGGAGCCTCACTTTGCGATCATACCTGTCCTTCATCAAAGCTTGTGATTCTGTCAAATTTCTACCTGCCATCTCCAGACTCTTAAGCATGCACTCACGGCTTTCAAGCACATACTTTAATAATGGACAAGGCTGCACAGTCCCCTCCCAAATTTCTTTCAGCATGTTAAAGGGGCCCCTGACACGGTGTCCAAAAATCAGCTCGTTTGGACTAAATCCCAGGCTCTCACCAGGTACCTCCCGAGCAGCAAACAGCACATAAGGCAATCCAAGATCCCAATCCATACCGTTGTCAGCACAATAACACCTGAGCATGCTTTTAAGTGTAGCATGCCACCGCTCAAGCACCCTTGACTCTCAGGGTGATACGCTGACGATACTACTGCTCGTATCCCATGCTGTTGCATTGTTTGCTTGAACATGTTGGAGGTGAAATTAGATCCCTGATCAGACTGAATCTCCTCCGGGTACCCGTACCTTGAGAAGTACCACAACAAGTTACTGACTACCGTCTTAGCCATTCCATTTTTCATAGGGTATGCATCGGGGTATCTAGTGGCAACATCCATTATGGTTAACAAAAATTTATTTCCAGCCTTAGTGGGAGGGATTTTTTTTTTTTTTTTTTTTTTTTTTTTTTTTTTTTCTATATTCCAACTTACTTCCTCTCGGGCATAGGCTGAGAGCCTTAACATTCACCGCTTTACAATGAACAGTGAAGCCTGTGAGGTCTTGTTCCAGTCTAGGGAGTGAGACATGTGAAGCACGTAGAGTACAACGAGCACCTGCCATCTTGCCTTCACATGAGGCACGGTGCTCACTCATGGCCCGAAACGACCCCATCTCTGAAGCCACCTCGTTCCCGTGCTTCACTGTCTCATCCCCTACACTCGGACTCTCACACTTACACACACACAACGCCACCTGTTGAGCAGATAACTCACCAGGCATTGCACCCCTATAGCATACTTTGAATATGGGAATATTCATACAGTGCTATTTAATCAGGGAACAATGAGGGTATTTTATTGACGTTTCGGTGGGCTTGTGGTAATGCACTGATACCAGGTACAGCACAAATTCCATCACAATAATATCTTCCCATTGATACATCGGGATTTGAACCCGGGACCTTTGGATTACCAGGCCAGTGGCAAGACCACTCCACCACACCTCCCCACACCACACCTGGACCAACCATGTCGATAATAATTTTACTAAAGGGTGGCCCAATCACAGGAATAGGGTGTAACGGAGCCTTAGGAATAACTTGGTTCGGTTTCCCGACACGTTGACAAATATCACATGAGTTTATCCATGACTGCACATGAGACTTCATCCCCGGCCACCAAAACAATTTCCCCAAAGCCGCCACCGTTTTTCTCACCCCTAGATGTCCTGCCAGTGGTATGTCATGCGCCAACCTCAGTAGGCTATCCCTGCACTCCCGTGGCACCACCAACTGGTCCACTACTCCGGACCCTTTTTGCCAACTACGTTTAGGGTCTTGAAAACGCCTATAGAGGATGCCTTCTAAATAAAAAAAATCTCCTGGCTGTGCATCGCCGTCCTCGTCGAGCTCTACAGCTCCATTAGCACACGTTTGGAGCTCAGGGTCCTCTAGTTGCAACCGACGTATATCTGAGGGTGCCAAGCGATCTAACTGCTCCCGGAGCAATGCATGACCTTCCCCGATACTGGGCTGCTCCCTCTGTCTCTCTCGATGTACATAACGTTGCTGTCATGGAGACTCGTCATGCCCAGCCTCGTCACTCTCGATGACAGGCCCAGGGGCTACTCCAGAATTAAGTAATGGTGCTAATACTGATTCACCCAGGAGAGCCGCCGAGTCAAAACTCTTAAAACCAACTCCAGCTTTAGCCTCCTCCTGTTGATCGTTCCTCCGCTGGTCTGAAGACAGAGGACTAGACTGTGACACTTTAGCTGCCCGAGCTCGGGTGACAACACACGCCATGGGTTGTGTCTGGCACCGCTCGACCCACTCTTGCTCTTCCCTACTCACTTCGGCCGGCCTCTCGGCAACGACTAAGGGTAGAACCTCAGAAGCGGGCATTGCAAAGTCGTTGCCGAGAAGAAGGTCGACGCCCTCCACTGGCAGTTTCTCCACAATCCCGACATCCAATTCACGTGCCACACCATCCACCTCCAACTCCAACCGCACCAGTGGGTATGACCGAGTTGCATTAATACCCTGCACCACTACCACCCGAGCCGCGTTTATAGGGTAGCCAGTCAAGTTTTTCATCAGAGTCTGGGAAGCACCTGTATCACGCAAGACCTCTACTCCATGCTTGCGCCCCGCCCACATCACGCAACCCCGCCCTCTATGGTCGCACAAAACATCCTGAGCAGGGTTCGAGCCTCCCAGGTGCTTCTGCATTGGCTGTGCCTCAGCCTCTGATGAACTGCCCCGGGCAAACTCAGATGATTTCGGAGACACACCAATGTTGCAGGCCAAAGACACAGCTGCTGTAGGTGGTTTGCTAGGACAGACTCTTGCAAAGTGCCCCTTTTTATGACAATGATAACACTCCAACTCCCCTTTGGGCTTCCCTTGGTACTGGGAAGGGCCCGGCCCCTTCTTAAATGGGACGGTGCTAGTCTTGTGGTCAGTCTTGGTATCATGGCTCTTGTACTTGTTTGCATAAGGTATATCACTAACTCGGGGGGGTGGGGCATCACGCCCCTTGTTACCTGCCTCACTACGCTGGGCAGACCCGCACCCACGAATTAGTGATAGCCGGAGGTCAGCCAACTCAGCTGCCTCCTGTAGAGTTTTTGGGTTCTTTTCTTTAATAGTTAAAGTCATTTCTGCACCAGTACACTTATAAAACTGCTCGAGCAGAAACAACTCAGTCAACTGTTCTGCCGTATCAGCTTTCTCAGAACGTGTCCAGTTTTTAAGTGCATCTTTTAAGTCCCGGGCATGTTCAAGAAAGGTCGCCTCCCTAGTCTTTGTAACACCCCGAAACTTCAATCGATATGTTTCCGGTTGCAACTCGTATGCCCGTAGGACAACTCTCTTCAATTCTGGGTAGTCAATGCAAGACTCTAAAGGCAGTGCATCATAAGCCTTCAGACCCTTACCCGTAAGTCTTGAGGAGACTATAGCTGCCCACTTCTCTTCAGGCCAATTATGCTCCCTACACTTCTTCTCAAAACGATTAAAAAATTCTGTGACTTCAGTTTCACTAAATACCGGCACCAATTTGACTAAGTGGGCTAAGGACTGTTCTCTTACTTGGCCCTCACGGCCCATCCGAGTCCCTGTCGACTCTGCACGAGTCTTATCTAAATCTAATTTAGCACAATATTTCTCTGAGTCGTACCTAAGCTCAGCCTCATGCCTCCTGTCTCATCATCCTCTTGCCTCCAGGTCTCATCCTCTTGCCTCCTAACCTCAATCTCATGCCTCCTAGTCTCATTCTCCTGCTTCCTAGCCTCAATCTTAGCAAGCTCAAGTCTAAATACCATATCTCGAGACAGGCAGGAAGAGGGAGCTGCCACTACTGAAGGAGGGGGGGCAAAAACTGGGGAACCACCATGTGCACCACCCGAGGGCACTCCAATCTGCCAATTCTCATCCCTCTGTGGGAGAGTGCTAACCTCCGGTAACTGAGTGGACGGCACTGTGGGAGTCGAGTGAGAGGGGATCTGGGGAGGAACCCCCCCAAACGCCCTCTCCTCCGAAACCCCATGTCGCCCACGCAACACCCAGGAAATCAGCTCCCCCTTGGACATCCCTACTACATTGGAAATGCCCAAAACCTTGGCTATCAGGTGCAAGCCACAAACATCCACCCCTGTCAGCCTCTCCTCCATCACGTGGTACCGCTTACTCACAAAAACTCTAGCATCCTCCTCACTGGTTACTAACGGCACACCTTCAAATGACATCTCTCGCTCATCGTCAGTGCTAATGCACGACATACTGAAGTCCACAAAAAAATCTCGAGACAAAAGTGTTAAACTTCCTATGCAAGCACTAATTACTAAATTAACTGGAGTCTCTTAAATGCTTTACTAATTGCCATACAAAAAAAATATTCTTCAATATGCACGCTAAAATACAAACAAACAAATGTTGTACAACTCTGCAAAAATGTATACTGTTCACAAAATCCTAAGCAAGGTCGCCATTTGTTACGAACTGGCACTCGGGTACACAAGGGCTCTCAATCAGGACTCGAATACGGCTCGCTGCCACAACGGAAACACACGATCCCAACCCCTGAGTACTGCCAGCCGAACAAAAAACACCAATACCCTCCAGAGTTCAATCTGCTATAACGGGGTATACAAGAACTCGGTACTAGTGTTCAACAACAGACTAATAAAGAGACAGGAATTATCTAGTCTGGTCAACAATCAAACAATGAAGTAAGAAACAACAACACCAAAGAATAGTGTTGGCCGAAGCTGAAGTAATCCACCCTTGACTAAGAACTTAAGAAGTCCTCCACCCTCTACTTCGGATCGGCACTATTACGTTACGTTAATTAATAGTCCTTAAGCATCGAGCAAGGAATCTTCTGAAAAAAGTTAGATGCTTCTCGGATGCTCATAAGAAGTACGTATCGGATTTTGAACAGTAATTCAATAAGCAAAAACACTGGCAATTAAATACTATTAAAGGTTTAAATTGGCATAAGAATAATTAAAAGAATATGCAATAGTAAATGGCAAACATTAAAAAGAAGTACTCCGCAAATGCAACGGCAATAGCCTACTCGGATTGTGCTCGTGGGCCACTAATCACTAAAGTAGCCAAGCTTGCAACACATGAAATCAATAGTGCATAAACAATATCATACATAAGGAAAGCTTCAATACTATTCTGTATCTACTAATCGAGTAAAGTCTAGCTGGGGTACTGTGGGCAAAAAGTAGCAGTGACTGAGCAAAAAACGGCTCGTAGCCTAGCGAAGTCCTCACAACTGTTTAAAGTATTACGTTAAAACTAACAAGTGCACTTTGAGAAATCCAGATCCCTTGTATCTGGTTTTCTCCCGGCTCCTTGACAAAGTAAAAACAAACTGTTAATAAAATACAGGGTGGTTAGGCTCTTGCCCTCACGCACTGTAAATTATTAACTCAACACAGTCAGCCGCGAAGACAACCTAGGCTTCACTGAACCGAAACGAGTATGCAGGTTTATCGCTTAACCACTGCATCAAACAACAACTCGTAACACAGAAAAGCCTTACCCCAGTCTAGCATTACCTAGACCAGCAGAAAACAGGAATAATAATAATAACACACAGGGAAATGCATATACAAGTGCAACAAACATAAATCAATCCTATTCTAAGTTAACCCTTCCAAAATAGGCTATCTAATAGGCAAGTATCTCGTGAGAACTCAAGCGATAATACGTTGGCTGACTAGCTCTGCACGAACGGGACCATGGAAGTTAAACAGGCAGGGAAAAGAGGAGATAAGAATGTAAGGTAGTAGAGAAAGTTCACATCAGTCAGAAGAATATATATAGTTAGCAAGGGAAATGAGAAGTCGCTCTGCCTAATGAGTTCTGATGAAAAAATGGCTAGACTTCCCTTTTTATACCCGGCCCTCTAGTGAGCCCAACGTGAACTACTAAGGACCGCCCACTGACAACCATTACGTAATTTCTCTCTCTCCTCTGGGATAGACAAAGGCTTCCCTAGCACTGAGGGGAGGGGGAAGGGGGTAGTGCTAGTGAGTTAGGCCCACCTCTCGCCTGGCGCACCCACTGACCCCCAACTGTGGCTGTTTCTCTTCCCAACATTACAAATAAGTTTTACACACAATACTTATAACTAATGATATAAAATAGAACTCGTTGACTCAGATGAAAACAAAATACATATTCATAATACTTATAGTACAATGGCTCACATGAACTAAGTTAGGAAACTCTACATAGACTACAGCCAAAGTTCCTGCCCTGACGATCCTAGCGAGAGTGGGGCATGACTAGGCGTTCTGTACAGCATGCTCACACTGGACATGCGTCAAAACGTTCACAATTTGAGGTTTTGACAAGAGGGTAGGGTTAAGACTTTCTTTGATATAAAGTAAAACGCCACCTCCATTTCGATTTATTTGGCTTTTCTCAAACATTACAGAACCGGGAAGTGAATACTCTGTTAAAAAGTCTCTATCTTCTGTATTGAGCCAAGATTCTTTTATGCCCATCACATCATAATTTTCTGTAAACACTAGCTCCTCTAAATCTGAAAATTTATTGCGTATGCTACGAGCGTTTGCATAGAAAACCTTTAAATTTGTTATTTTAGAACTCACGGAACGCTCTTTAATAATATTTTTGGTTCTTGTCGGATCTACATTTATGTTCATGGCTGTCCTCGGTCCTCGCTGTCTTCGGTCCTTATCGCTGGTGGTCCTCGGTTGCCTCTGTTTTTTGGTTGGCGTTGGATGATTTATGTCACTGCTGCTTCTTCTCGGATGGCGTTTTTTGATCCATGGCTGCGGACTGCTTCGTGTAGGAGACGACCTATGCGTGCTGAACCCACAGGGTTTAGATGAGTGCCATCCTTGCAGAACAGAGTAGGCTGGTTGTAGAAGTTGTCCCAGAGGTTGATGAATTCAAGTTCTTCCCTCAGACACAAATATTTTAGTCAGCTATTTGTGCTGAAGGCCTTGTCGTAGAAATTGTCAGGTGCGTCGATCTTGGGGAGAATGCCTGAGATGATGATATTCCTTGACTTGTTTTTGTAGTGCTGGATCATCTTGCGATATTTCTCCATCAACTCTTCGGATCTGGTGCGCATGACGTCATTTGAACCAGCATGGTTGACAAAAAGGGTATTTTCATTTGTATCTTTTGTGGTATCTTCGAAGGCTTCCACAATGTCGTCCAGTCCAGCTCCTGGGATGCAAAATCTTTTTCGTCGGAAACTGAGTGGGGGATAAAATAAAGTTATTCATTTACAAACGCAGTCAGTCGCGGGTTTGATGCGAGATATTTTTCTAAGCGGAGTTTAAATGAATCAACGGTGCTGCAGTCTATAACGTCTCGGGGAAGCCCATTTCACAAGTTGACAACTCGATTGAAGAAGAAATTCTTAGATTCGTGTGAGTTAAAAGATTTTCCAATAATTTTGCAACCGTTTCCCCACGTGTAATTAGATTGGTCGATAGTGAAGTACTTACTACAGTTCATATTGTCGATGCCTTTGATGATTTTGAACACTTGAATTAAGTCACCTCTTAATCTGCGCTGGGTTAAAGGAAATAGATTTAATTCTCTAAGACGCTCTTCGTATGGTTTGTTATTTAGGCTAGGTATCATTTTGGTAACTCTACGTTGAACTCGATCTAGCTTGTTTATATCTTTTTGGTAATAAGGGCACCAGGATTGAACGCGGTATTCCAGAAGAGGGCGGACTAAGGAATTGTAAACGGTTAGGATAACTTCTTTGGATTTATGCTCAAATGACCTGCCTATAAAGCCAATTATTTTGTTTGCCTTCTTAACAACTTCTGAACATTGTTGACTCGATTTTTGGTTACTCGATATTGTTACTTCCAGATCGGTTTCTCTGTTTACATTCTTAAGCTGAGTGCCATTCATCGAATAGTTTGCTTTCTCATTTAGGTATCCGATATGTAGTACTTTACATTTATCCGCATTGAAACTCATTTGCCAAATTTGGGCCCATGACAATTTATCTAGATTGTGTTGCATATCGTCAACTTGTTCTTTTGAGAGTACGCTATTTGCAATTTTTGTATCGCCGGCACATTTTGAGATTGTACAGGTGAGACCCTCACCTATGTCGTTGATTTAAATTAGAAAGAGAATTGGTCCTAGTACCGATACCTGGGGTACCCCGCTACTTACATTGGTCCATTTAGATGCCATACCGTTTATGACTACTCTTTACTTTCTGTCGCTGAGCAAATTTTCTATCCATTTCAACACACCGTCTTGTATTCCATGCGCTTTTAGTTTTAGCAGTAAACGTTTGTGGGGAACTTTGTCAAAGGCCTTTTGAAAATCAAGGTATATAATATCTACAGCTTTACTCTCATTGTAGAGGTTGAGTATATCGTGGAAGAAGTCTAAGAGGTTTGTTAAACAGGAACGTTTTTTACGAAAGCAGTGTTGAGTATCTTAAGTAAGTTATTTGCCTCTAAGTGATTTACGAGTCTGTCTCTTATGACCATTTCTAGCATTTTCATACAATTGAGGTTAAGCTAATCGGACGATAGTTGCTGGGTAGGGATTTGCTGCCTTTTTTTAATATCGGTGTTACATTGGCTAGCTTCCACTGATCAGGCATAGTCCCAGACTGCAAGGATTCATTGAATAGCAATGTCAGTGGTTTGGAGAGCTCATCCTTAGCTTCCTTTAGAACTCTAGGCGAGATTGTATCAGGTCCAGGCGTTTTATTTACCTTGAGTTTATCTAAACAATTCAATACTTCTCTCTCTGTAACGGTGTTATTGCTTAGAACATCTGAATTATCAATCTGAATCGGCGATGGTGTAGGTATATCACTGAGGTTTTCGGTTGTAAAAACTGATGCAAAGAAGGTATTGAGGGCATATTCATTTGTACTTCGTCTTTGGTGTATTCTCCATTTTCATCGACTAACGGTCCAACAGTTGAAGTAACTACTTTTTTTCTTTCTGATATAACAATAGAATTCTTTCGGGTTTGTTTTACTTTGATTCGCAACATGTAACTCCAGGGTCTTTTTACTTTGCTTAATTAACTTTTTGGCTTTGCGTCGTAGCTCTACAAATTTCACCCGTTCTTCGTCATTTTGTGAGGATTTTAATCTATCATTAGCAAATTTTTTAGCAAGCAGACAGTCTTAAATATCTTTATTCCACCATTTGGGCTTATCATTATGGCCTGGACGCCGTATTTTCGCTGGTATGCAGTCTTGCACTGCCTTAAGGTAAGTGGTTGTGAAACACTCCCAAGATGTATTTATGTCGTTATTGCAAGTCAGAAAGCTCCAGTCAGTTTCTCTAAGCTTTGATTTAAGTTTATGAAAATTTGCTTTCTTGAAATTAGGGACTTTCTCAATGCTGCTATTTGATTTGTTACTAGTAAACTTTAAAGTGAAAGTTATCGTACGATGGTCGCTGTTACTGAATTCATCACCAACATTCAAATTCTCTATTAATTCTTCTTTTGTTGCGAGTACAAGGTCAAGCACATTATTACCACGGGTCGGAGATTGTACAAATTGAAAAAGTGAACTCTCTTGCAAGTTAGCATAGAGGTCGTGTCCAGAGTGTGAAGTAAGAATATCGCCCCATTTAGTCACGGGTAAGTTAAAATCGCCAAGAATTACGGTATCTTGTATGTTAGTTATTTCTGCAATTTGTTCATAAATTTCACTGTCAGTTTGCACTGATTGAGCTGGAGGTCTGTATAATAAAGCTAGTGTTATTTTAGTTCCTCGTTTATTATTTAATAGTACGTAAGATATGTCTATATTCGCAATTTGAGGTTTTGACATTAAGACGGGATTAAGACTTTCCTTTATAAAAAACAGAACTCCTCCTCCATTTCTATTGATCCGACTTTTCTCAAACATTGTATAACCGGGAAGCGTATATTCGGCTAAAAAGTCTCTGTCTTCCATATTTAACCAAGATTCTGTAATGCCGACTATATCGTAATGTTCTGTAAACACGATTTCCTCTAGATCTGAAAATCTATTGCGTATGCTACGAGCATTTACATAAAACACCTTAAGAGTATTAGAGTTGGATGTTACTGATTGTGCATTGTCTGAATTTTCAGTTCGTATTTGACTTACACTACCCCCGGATACCCCCGGTTGACCCCGTTTTTTGAACGGAAATCCTTGACTGCATCGTTCAGCAGATGACCAAGACGTGCAGCTCCTACTTCATTGAGATGTACACCATCTCCTAAAAACAAAGATTTATCATAGTAAAAATTATCCCACGTGTCGACAATGCCGATGTCCTCCTCCCTGCAGAGTTTGGCTAGTCGGCGATTTGTACTGGTAGCTATGTTGTAGAATCGGTTTTCTACATCAATCTGGGGAACAATTCCTGAAATTAAGATTCTATTAGATTTTTCCTTGAAGGACCTGATCAGCCGCCGGTACTTGCAAAGTAGTTCCTCTGACCGTGTCCGTTGGACATCGTTAGATCCAACGTGGATGACGAACGTAGTGCTTGCGGGGGAGTGCCTGGAAACCTCTTCCACAGCCGCAACAATGTCGTCCACTCCACCACCTGGGATACAGAATCACTTTCTGGTCCTGGGTGCCCTGGCGCAGAACTCGGTTAATTGGCCACGAAGCATGGAGTCGCCCACAAGCCGAACTTCTTCCGTTTCCTCTTCCTCGTCAGTAACAAGAATTTTGAAGCGGTTTTGGCATGTAGTCGGCATGACCTTCCTGGTACTGGTACTGGGATGCACATTGTTTCTCACTAACTGAAAGTTGTCCTGGGGGGAAGTGAGAGTAGAGTCATTATTATTTTCTGCAACATCTAAGGTAGCTGCTGGTGTGGGTACCGGTACCGGTACTGTATGCACTGGAATGGCGGTTGACATCGTAGTGGTTTCTTGGGCCGAGGGCACTCTTACGTTGAGTGTGGCAAATTCTTGAAGGGATTCAAGCTTCATAGTCAGGGCATCGATCTTGCGGTGAGCTGCATTCAATTCATCCGCAATCTTCTCTCGGAGCTGGCAAAATCTACAAATTTGGACATCAGTATCAACAAACATGGTAGGGCCAAATTTACCGGAACAACTCGTTCAGGTTTGTTGCGGTGCCATGACGATATAATCACAATATGCCTAAAAATCACACAAATTTATGTTAGCAAAATGGTACAATTGAAGCCTGAAAATCACAACAAATTTATGTTAGCAATGTGATACAATTAATTCCTGAAAATCACACAAAATTTTGTTAGCAATATGATAAAATTAATATGCCTGTAAATCACACAACAAATGTTAGCAATAGAACACAATTTATGCCTGATATTTTTTTTTTTTTTATGTTAGCAGTATGACACAGTTAAAGCCTGAAAATCACAAATGGACTAGAAATTTGTTGCAAAATTTACTGGAAAAAGACAAAAAGTGGGAGAGGGTTAGTGTAGCATAGTGAGAAAACTGGAAAACAGTATACAGTACAGTAACAACAAGTATTTGTTAGCAATATGGTACAATTTATGCCTGTAAATCACAAAAATAATATGTTAATCACAAAAAGAGTATGTTAGCAATATAATACAATTTTTGCCTGAAAATAAAAACAAAATTGATGTTAGCAGTATGACACAGTTAACGCCTAAAAATTGCAAATGGACTAGTAATTTGTTACAAAATTTACTGGAAAAAAAAGTGGGAGAGGGTTAATTTAGCCTAGTGAGAAAACTGGAAAGCAGTATACAGTACAGTAACAAAAAATATTGGTTAGCAATATGATACAATTAATGCCTGTAAATCACAAAAAGAATATGTTAATCACAAAAAGAGTATGTTAGCAATAGAACACAATTTTATGCCTGAACATAAAAATAAAATTATGTTAGCAGTATGACACAGTTAGGCTAAAGCCTGTATATTAGTTTATACAGTGGTCGACACAATAATAATAATGGAGTTAGTAATATCCCTGGCAAGAGTGTGAGAGGCCTATTAATATGGTGACAAGTATCTGAAATGCGATTAATAAATAGGCTATCAAAAAGTATTACAGTAACTAAATTATTCTAACCCAATATTAAAACTATCTTGACAAATGTTAGTGTGTGCGATTTATATAGATAACCAAGATAACACGTTCAACCAAGTACAGTATTGGCTAGACTTTGATATATAAAATACAAGAAGAGGGTTTGTTTATGCGTACACAGGTGGCGCTGGTATCGGCGGCGTCTCTACTAACTTGACAAATAGAATTTTGAAAAACAAACGTTTATCAGTCAAAACTACAGTACAATGTCATGCAAGATAACTACTGGGTGGTTTGCTAAGCACTTAACTACAGTGAGGGCTAAAATATCTATAATAAGTGCTAGAACTTTATAATATGAAACAAGCAAGTAGTTTGTTTACTTTAGAGCGTCGGTCGTCACTAACCGGTACAAAATTATGTAAACAAAAGCAGTCTCGATAAACAATGGAAGGTAATGGAAGTGGTGGTGGCAGAAGAATAGGAGATCAAACTGTGTGTGGAAATAGTTGACAGAGGGGAGAGCAATAAGGCAATGTAAACTGTGATCGGCTGAGACTATAGTGGACGGTGTAGGCTGGACAGAGAGGTGGAAGGGGTCAAGGTTTAATTATAGACTGATTGTGCTGATGTGCTGATATCGTTAATTACATTTAGGGGAAGTTAATGTGCATGCTAAATTTCAACCGTAGGCAGTATACCGTCTCTTTGTATACCTCAATTTCCAGAAAACTCATTGTATTAAAATTTTAGTATTGAATGTATTCCGATGGATTTGGCTTACTGGGGGAAAGCAACAAGTATAATAACAAATGGTAGACTAGTAATCATCACAATATACAGCAGTAGTTCCCTTTTCATTCTGTTAATAATGACATAATGTTGTTAATGCACAGCATTTCTAGTAATGTTGTTTGTTATTGTGTTACTATATCATACTGCTACAGTATAAATTAGTATGCTGTTCAATGTTGGCGTCCTTATTACAGAATGGCCGTAGATTCCCTGGAGAGAATACAACGTAGAATGACAAAAATGATCCATAATATTAAAAATCTTCCAAATGAAGACAAGTTGAAGAAATTAGGCTTACATTCGTTAGAGAGACGCAAAGTTAGAGATGATATGATAGAGGTGTTCAAGTGGGTTAGTGGGATTAATAAAGAGGACATGAAAGATGTACTAAAGCTTAGTGATTACGAAAGAACTCAAACAAATGGTTTCAAATTAGATACATTTCGTTTCAGAAAACTATGTAGGCAAATAGTGGTTTGGTAACAGAGTTGTAGATAGGTGGAATAGGCTACCAAGTGCTATAGTGGGATCAAGGACGATAGAGAGTTTTAAGATAAAAACAGATAGGCATATGGGCGAGATGGGTTGGGTGTCAGGAGGATCTGCCAATGGTGGGCCAATGAGCGCTCTGCAGACCCCTTTTTCTGACTGTTGACGTTTTGTTGAGGTCGGTCCTCATGGTATTAGTGAGCTGGGCCTATAACTAGGCCTTGTAATTGGGGTTGGGTGTGAGAGGGATCTGCCTTGTGTGGGCCAATCGGCTTTCTGCAGACTCCCATTTTCTTATGTTCTTATTAGTATTTATGGGTAGTATTAATGCTTAATTTCACCGGTAAACAATCGTTCTAAGTAAGACCGGTCAAACAGCAATTTTCACAGAATACGAATATTGGATTGTATTCAATTCTGGCTGCCACTCGGTAATTTCATATAGCTCAGAAAAGGCCCCTCCCAGTCCATCATCTACCATGTTATAATAATGTTTTGCTTTAATATACAGTACATTGCAATAATTAGACGATATAATTCAGCTCTGAAAATACCTATCCTAGTCGAAGATATAACGAGAGATTGATGTGGCCATTGAGGAGATAACGCAAATTGAAGCGCGAGAAGAGACATAGAAGGGGAAAGCTGCGGAAACCCAACGCTACATAAAATACCTACATAATGATAAGACATGAAGGGAGAGGTGATATAAATACTGTAGATAGGAAACAAAGGGAGAGAGATAAGGCAAATAGGTCAAGTTTGACCTCCATTACAATTGTTAAGCAGGAATTCCTTAGAATTAGTAAAGCTATTTTTACCATTAGTTTGCATAGCAGTAACTATTGCATATGAATCAATATAATGGCATGTTTCATGTGTATACAGTAAATCATTTTATGAATAATTAGTTTGTGTTGCTGTTTAATTAGTAATAATTTATTAACTAATACAAAGCATTCAATATAACATAATTGACCTCCCTGCCTTACACACCTCTGTAATACTAAAGAATAGGCTTTAACAGACCAGCAGAGGAACAGTTGACTAGACATCCTTTATAATATTACAACCCAGAAGCTGGTCAGCCATTGTTGTCCAGGAATTTATTAGCGGGGCTCACAGATAACCCAACAATAGACCATTTCAACCTGCAGATCTCAACCAGTGCCAAACCAACCAATGCCATGGAAACCAGTGCCAAACCAAACTTATCCTAACTTAACTTGCCCTCAGAACATTGACTTAACTGGTATTGGTATAACTAGTTTTCTTTGATAAATCACTTAGGCCTATATCCTTATACTTAGTTCAATATAGGCTTGGCAATGTTTTCTTCCTTCAATTATTACAAATTCCACCGACAATGACGATCTGAGAGTATACTCATATTCCATTCACACGGCAGATTGCCATAAGCCAAATTTGTCTACCGTATATATATATATATATATATACTGTATATACACACACACAAGTGAAAATATCATTCATACTCTCACTGCTTACAAAGAGGTGGAGGATAAATAGGAAGACAAGATAATATAATTATCATCAGCATTGTTATCTCCCTCCAAGCCTTCCACCATAACCAAAAATGTAAGGTTCTGTCAAAAACATTCTATTCTTCCTTCTCTTGGCCTGTCAGCTCATCCCAACCTTACTCTGGCCCACACCAACTCAGCATTTCTTAGATTCTCAGGATGCAAGGGGAGAGCGAGTCAAGTTGGATGTTTATAATATTTTAGACTGCATTGCTTCCGTTGCACTATTCGTCTCTCTCTCTCTCTCTCTCTCACTTCATCTGAGTTGGTACTATTGAACGCCTACTTATAATAGGTTTTAATGTATTGAGACACTATAAAGGATCAGATAACTTATAGTAGATTATAAAGTTCATCACCTTCAGGGGGTATAGTGCTACGGTACCCAATGATCAACTCAAGCTTAGTTAGTCCTTGACTCTTAGTAATAAGGTGATGTGTGATAACATCTCCGCTAACTTCAAGAAATTGTATTCAACTTTGGAAGAACCTCACATACAGGTGCAAATTCTAAGATTCTGTATACTCTTTTGATAACACTTTCTAATTTCTATGAAACTTAGTATATAACTCTTGTATTATTAGGGTTAGTTCTACCTAAAATATAATTATATTTGTCTATATCAAAAGTATTCCTCACATGTTTTTATTCTTATTTACCATATTTATATATCCATTATTGATTATATATATATATATATATATATATATATATATATATATATATATATATATATATATATATATATATATATATAAACTTGATACATTTCTATTACGCTGGCCAGCTTGCCAGAATGTACTCGTACTCGCTAGCGCTCGCCAGGGCAGTGAAATGGGCTATAATAATCGTAGAACGATGTTCTTTCTTTCTTAGTATTCATGTTGTCACAGACAGATTAGTGTTTGTCTTTATTCTTGTCTGTGACACTTGGAAGTATTTTATATCATTGATAGAGTATAAAATATGTAGAGTGAATTGCAAGGAGAGAGAGCGAGAAGGAGCAGCGAGGTGGTAGTGTGTGCGTGTGTATGTACGTGTGCATCCCTCGCTTGGGCTGTGCCACCCGCTCGTGATTGGCCGGCGGGCCTGACGCGTCATATGACGCCTGCTCTTCATGACATAGTCCTCTGTGATTGGAGGCCGCTGTCTTAGTAAGGTGGTGCGGGCATCCTTCCAGCGTGCCTCTTCAGACCTTGGTATGTTGTGCTTGGTCCTAGACGTCCCTTGCAATCTGTCCCCAATCTAACCCTCTTTACTACTGTTTCTCTCTCTGAACTTCTTCTTTTCCATACTTCTTGTCTTTATTCAATTACTTATCCCTTCTGGTTCTGCATACGACTTCCATAGTCGGCCAGTCGTATTACCAGCACCAGTTCTCACATATATGTTTTGCACTAGCTTAGGGATTATTAGAGTCATAGTCACATGGTATCATAGTATTGGGGTGCTTCTAATTATTGAGTTGTTCTTTCCTACTATTTAATGCTAGACAGTGGAGGGTATCCTTGGTCGTTGTCTGAGTTATGTATGTGGCAAGTCAGAGCCTGTATGACTTCGACGGAGCTAGGTAGCCTGTAACCCTTGTGCATATTTTTCCTTTGCGAGTGTAGCAGTATACAAGCAAAGGGCTTTTGCCTACTCTTGCTTGTATGCTTGCTACCTCATTTTGTTGACCTTTGTGGAGCGCCAGGGTAAGACCAGATACTTGAGATCTGGACTTACCAAGAGAGCCTCCTAGTCACTTAACGTAACATAAGGGAAATCTGTTCAAGGGGAGACAGTAGGCTACGAGCATGCTTGCGCTCTGCCTAGGTTCCTTGTACCTTTTATGCCACTGCTAGACTTTATTAGTGGGAAAGACAGCATTGTGTTTATTAACTTTAATTGTGTATGCTTTAGGAATTATTCACACCTTATTTTAGCCAAGGTTGATGCATAGTGCACAACCCAGTTTGGCTGTTACGTTGGCTAAGGAAGTTCTGTTTTGAGTGGCTATTATTAGTGCTATCACAGAGTTGTTGCACTCCCTTGTTTTATATATATGTATCCTACTTGTTGGTGTATTTAAGATACATGCTTTGGTGTCCTGCCCCTGCATTATTTCTGTTCTATATTCGACGAGCATCTTAGAGCATCAGACGTTTTCAGAAGATTCCATATCTGTTTGCTGTAGGACTAGACTTCCAGTGTTTTCATAGAGCATTGAAGAATATAGTGTTGAGTTCAGACTCACACTAAAGTTAACGTAAGCATATCCTTTATTAAATCTTGTTATAGTTTATTTAAGCATTGTTATTACTTGAGAGCATTTTATT
This sequence comes from Paralithodes platypus, assembly GCA_032716605.1. Classification (NCBI taxonomy): domain Eukaryota; kingdom Metazoa; phylum Arthropoda; class Malacostraca; order Decapoda; family Lithodidae; genus Paralithodes; species Paralithodes platypus. Next base: position 5,974,846 of record CM064579.1, on the reverse strand, counting down.
AACGTAAAGTACTCCTGTTGTGAGTAGGCTTTGCCGTCACCGGAAAGCCTTTGTAGAAGTGCACTAAACCCAGTTAATTGATACCCTGTTATCCAGTAGATTAACTCTGGAGGGTTTTAAGTGTTTTGTTCACCGGCTTAATAGTTCGAGGGTTTGGAATTAGCGTACCGTTGTTGCAGATATAGCCTATCATCTAGTCCAATATTAAGTGCCCTTGTTTATTTCGTAGTGCCGGTCGTAACAAATGGCGACCTTAGTCCAGTATATAGTGAACTGAATATTGCATTTTTGGGGGGGAGAAATCTTATTGCCATTTGGGGTTGAATTTATTTCTTGCAGTGTTGGCAGTGGACATTGTTTTGAGGATATATGGAACTTGTTGGAGTTTATTGGTGACCTAATATTGCACTTAAAAACATCTTCAAATATTTTTGGTGAATAAAGCTACGTGAGAGTTTGGCTACTTTTGTCTTGACTTGAGATTTTTTGTTGTTGACTCCATCATGTCACTGGACGGGTCTGAGCATAGTGAGGGCACAGTGCGAGAGACAGGCGAGGAGGTGGAGAAGGTGGAGTTGTTTAACGGCGTTCGGGTGGTGAACAATGAGGAGGATGCTCGGAGATTTTTGGAGGAGCCTGTGACGGCGGACCGGGTGCCGGGACTGGACCGGTACGGACTGCAGTGTGTAGCCACGGTCTTAGGGTTTTCTGGTACTAGCGGTTTGTCGAGAAGAGAGCTGGTTACCTGTGTGCTGGGTGGGGTGCATGGGGGTTCGGGGGGAGCGGGAGCTGGGGCACCTTCGTCCCAGCCACTCAACTCCTATCATGGCGCCCCCTCGGGTTCTGGAGCCGGGTACGTTCCCGCAGGCCGATGTCCGCTGGCGGTTGGGTATGCCTCTAGGTGACTCACGGGATGGGTCCCCGGTAGTAGCACCCCCTCCTCAGGGTTTGACTCCCGAGATGTTGTTTCAGGTCGAACTCGCCAAACTCGAGCAGCGAAAGCATTAGGCTGAGCTCGAGCAGCGAAAGCATGAGGCTGAGCTCAAGCAGAAGCAGCAGCAGCGAGAGGCTGAGCTCAAGTATCAGGCTGAGTCTGCAAGATATTGTGCCGATGTTGACCTAGAGAAAACTCGTGTAGAGGTGACGAGGAACCGGGTCGTCCAGGGTGGTCGACCCCATGACCAGTCCCTGTCACATCTACTAAAGTTGGTTCCAGTGTTTGATGAGTTAGGAGTTAAGGATTCTTTCTCCGTTTTGAGAAAAAGTGCCGGGAGCACCAATGGCCCGAGGAGAAATGGGCAGCCCTTGTCTCTTCACGATTGACGGGGAAAGCACTCAAGGCGTACGATGCATTACCCCTAGGCTCTTGTGTTGAATATGAGGAGTTGAAAGAGGCATATGGCTACAGCCAGATGTTACGTCCTGGGATATATAAACACTGGGCTCTTTCTATTGGACTAGGTATGCGGCAACAAGCAACAACGGAAAACGCTAGATCCAACCCTTATCTATAAATCCAGGCAACAAACAACCCTAAACCGTTAAGAGTCCTGCCTGGACAACGAGGTATCCTATGACTCGGTTACAGGGTGCACACACTATAGACTGCTGATAGTCAAGCAGGCTATATAAAAGATCACACAATTAAGTTGACTTAAAGCTTCAAGGAAAAGATAGATAACGGAATTAAATTGCAGAAACAATTTAATAACAAACTAGAAGAAAGTACATTTAACGTTACGTTAAATACAACTAATCACCCATGCATGAAAGAAGGTGAAAGCAAACAGTCCTCAAAACATTGTACAGGTAGACAAGATGCGGGTTTCTAAACTGCATGCGGCTACTGTAGGATCTGATGCTTAGCAAAGAAAGTACGTTACAGATTTAGAGAACTCTTAACTCATAAGCAGGAATAAATACTAGTGGTAGGACATACAGTGTATAATGGCATAGGTATAATTAAATAAAGGCAGCAACTCGCAACATAACCACATACAGGTGTGCTTCTCACTCTTAGTCATGCAAGCCTGCTCGGACAGAGTCTCTAAGCCACACCCTGACTCTCAATGCTCACAAAAACGGTAAACTGTGGCACAATAACAAGAATACAGAGATAATACACCCCTAGCTGTTAATCTGCCAGGTGGCAGAGGTCTAGCCGGAAGGATATAGGCTTCGGATACCCGGGCTGAGCCACCTGCTCTAGCCTAGGGACGTTCCCAGGTCTGTGCGCCAAATTACTCTAATTGAAAGGGTGCTCTCTTGAGAGACTCAGATCGCAAGTATCTGACTCTCTCCTGGCGACCCTAAAACAAAAGCAAGACGTGCTAGTGCAGTGCTGAGTGGACTAGGCAATAACCCTCACACAACACAATGCTAGACACACAGGGACACAGACAAGAAAATGCCCCCAGACTCCCACGGGTATCCTAGTAAAGTCGTGCGGGTCCACGGGACTTGCACCAGCTGACTTTACTTAAAGGATCGCAAAAAGCCTCCCCTCCGGTCTAGCCCCTGCTAACCTGACACAAGAACACACAAGCAAGCATGAAACCACTAAATATGAGACAACAAAAAAGCTTCCTAGGTGTCATTAACAATTACATCCCTGCATAAGGCCCAAAATCCTATCTAGTTATCTGAGAGCTTGTCCTTAATACAATAATAGATATAAGGTCTATCAAGGGGATGGGATAATTAAATAGATTGGTGAAGTAGTGGAAAGAAGGTATACAAAATAAGAGAGAACGTTTCTAAGTGGGGTTGAGAGGGATAGATATCAAGGGGGTCCGAAGGGTACGACAGTGAGGTGAGCTCTAAGTCTTGAATCTGTCTGGACCCCCCCCCCCCCCCTAGGCATGCAGAATACATCCCAGGCTTGGCAACACTCAACACAGTTGCCGGGTCAAAATCCTCTACCCCGTGCGTGAGTCGAAACTAAGCCTAACGTTGCAATCAAATACATGTGGCAGCGCTTCAGGCTCGTCCCAAGCTGGTCTCTCCGGGCGAAGCAACGTCCCAAGCCGGTCTCTCTCTCCCGCTCGTCTCTCCCCACCCTCACTAGACTTACATCTTATATATTATAATGAAACAATCAACTATCGAGAATAAAATATACTAAGATGCGTTGGTTAAGAATAAGGGCAGCTTCAAGCTGTGAAACAACATAAGAATATCCCAGACATTAGTTACATTGTCGTAGGATATATACTAAGGGAAAGCCTGCCGGCCGGCTACCACCAGCCGGTTTTTAAACGGCTGGGCAGCCGACGCGCGCGCATGCCCGCACGTGGTTACTATGCAGAAGCGTCACACAGAGACCTATAGGCTGAAGTTTAGGGCTGTTCCTAAGAGAAAGGAAAGTACTTTCCAGGAACACGCTAGAGAGCTGTCATATGCATTTGAGAATTGGTTAAGGTCGGAGAAGGAAACTACTTTTGATGCAGTGAAGCAACTGGTGTTGTTAGAACAATTTTTCAAATGTACTGGCAGTGACTTGACTTTAACCTGAAAGACTAGCAACCAAAAACTCTGCAAGAGGCGGCCGAGCTGGCTGACCTCAGGTTGTCATTGATTCGTGGGTGCGGGTCTGCACAGAGAGCTGAGGCAGGTAACAAGGAGCGTACCACTCCAACCCCCCCGAATTAATGACACAACTAATTACCCATTTAACCCTTTACCGGGCACTCATAGAAATACTTAGAAATTTCATTTTTTGACCCTAGACCATGAAAGTAGACCTAATTCTAAGGTATTTTTGCTTATGATTTGTTTCACATTTTTGTATATTGAATTAGCAAATCGAGGTTGACGAAGTGATCATATATGGTCAAGCGCCGGTCTAGGGTAAAACTAATCTTGAATTATGCTATATTGAAAATGTAAATATAAGGTAAACAAAATACACAGAATAACAGTTATATCATTATATTACCCAAAAATAAGCGTTTTATTTTAATAAGTATATAAATAGATTATATATGAATATTTTAGTTTAGGTACTTTTCACAACCCAGACACTGTCTGGTACCCCATGAATAATTAATTCCAAAAAACAAATTGGGCATAGGTTCCCCCTGAACAAGTAATTCCAGCAACATTTGGGCATAGCTTCCCCATGAACAAAGAATTCCAGCAACATTTTAGCATAGGTTCCCCATGGACAATGAATTCCAGCAAAATTTGGGCAGAGGTTCCCCCTGACCAATGAATTTCAGCAAATTTTGGGCATAGGATCCCCATGAAAATTGGTATTTCTTTATGTGACAGCACTCATATCTCAAAAAAAATTCAGTATATGCCTCACAATATCAAAAATATATGTGAACTCACTAAAATATTTGTGAACTCACTAAACTTACCAAACTCATATTTATTTCACTGTACAATTATGAGGAAATAATAGAAATCGGTCATTTATTTCTATGTTGAACATTCTAGAATCCCTACCCAAGTTGTGGCCATGTGCCATGCTGGTTTGGGTAACTATCATCAAAGTTATATGGTTTTATGTAACTTGGGAGTACAACCCCTTACCGGGCGAAATGATCATATTTAGTAATTTCAATTCTATAGGCTACCGAGCATAAGTCCATATATGATCACTTGGGCTTTACCTCTTACCGGGCGCATGTCCATATTTGATCATTAACTTTTTCGCGAACAAATTTCACCAATTTCCGTATATTCCACGTAAATGACAACTATATCAGGTTATAGTACAACTATTCAACTGCATAATATCAGATTATTATCAACTTACCGATATTACGTGATGAGCTAGGGTCGAGGGCGTCAAGAGAAAAATAGCTGAGATCCTACTTTCTTCATGTCTGGCCTGCAACTGAACTTCGAGTTGCTCTCAACCAATACTGAGATGGAATCAGCTCTTACACCATACCCACGTGAGTAGCCTGATCATCGGTGATTGGCTGAGGCATGATGACGTGGTGGCAGACACACACCGGGCGGCTTGGGAGCGCCCTTTTGGACGCCCATTTAAGTTACCATATATGGTTCCTCGCCCGGTAAAGGGGTAAGAGTACTGTTGCCAATTTTGATCCCAAGTCGAAACCCTTCCCGTTAAAGAAAGGCCAGGGCCCTTATCCACCTCAGGGGAAGTCCAAGAGCGAAGTGGAGTGTTTCAAGTGTCATAAGAAGGGGCATATTGCGTGCTCATGGCCGAGCACACCGCCTACAGCAGTGGTGTCACTAGTGAGCAACATCGGTGTGTCTTTGAGGTCTTCCGCGTTGGCCCGGGGTAAACAGTCGGTTGCGAGGTCACAGCCAGTGCAGAAGCCGCAGGAGGGCTCGTCACCCGTCCGAAATGTTTTTTGTGGTCATAGGGGTACAAAGGAGTACAAAGGAAATCAAGCAACAACATATCTAGTGACCCTTCTAGGCTGCTTGTCCTCCAAAACACTGAGGATCAAGTGTCCAAACAGAAGCCGCACGGCACTGTGAGGTGGGCTGGTGTGAAACATAGGCTTGAGTTACTGCGTGATACGGGCGCTTCCCAGACACTTATTAAGAACTTCACTGGCAAGCCTATTAACCCAGTGAGACCCAGCGTCGCACGTGATGCGTCGGCAGTGTTTGATCACCAACTCCCAGCGACGCATCACGTGCGTCCGACATATAAAAAACACTTACGTGGCTCGTAAGGTAGGAAATGGCGGAAGAATAGGAGGGGGAGGTACCGTAGTGTGTGTGGGAGCCGGGCCAGTAGGTGTGAGCGGGCCGAGACAGCCGCGCGGCTGGTGGTGGTGGGCTTAGTGGGGATAATTTACACCCTTAGTTCACCGCCACTTTGAACCTTCATTACTCCGGTCGTATGGGAGCTAGAGGCTTGAGATTTATGTGAGACACTCCTTAGGATGTATGCCGTACAATGCCATACTCAGTTTTTACCCTAGTGCTCCCGGGCGGGTGGTCATGCGGGGGAGACGAACTTACGCCCCCCCTCCCCCCACGCCCCCCAAATGACCGAAATGATTTTTTTTTCATTTCTCACCATTCTCTTCCATTTTGGCTCAACAAAAAAATTTGAGGCGCCCCCCCCCCCAAAAAAAATGTCCGAGGTGATTTTTTATTTTTTTTTTTTTCATTTCTCATCCTTGTCTTCCATTTTAGCAAACAAAAAAAAGAAGTGAAAATGGCTTGGGACTGGGGTGAACAAAATATTATAACTAGCCGGGGCTCAACGGGTTAACGCAGCTCGGGTTGTGGTGGTTCAAGGCATCAATGCTACGCGGTCTTACCCACTGGTCAGAGTGGAGCTTGAGGTGGACACAGGAGTTGGATGTGGGTGTTGTGGAGAAATTGCCAGTTGAGGGGGTCGACCTCCTTCTCAGTAACGACTTTGCGGTGCCTATTTCCGAGGTTCCACCCTTAGTCGTTGCCGAGAGGGTGGCCGACACGAGTAGGGAGGGGCAAGAGGGGCTCGAGAGGTGCCAGACGCAGCAGATGGCGTGTGCTGACACCAGATCTCAGTCCGCTCAGGTGTCACAGCCTAGTACCCAGGTTTCAGACCAGCGGAGGAAGGGTCGGAAGGAGAAAGTCAAGGCTGGTGGTTGGGTTGAGAGTTTGGACCCAGCGACACTCCTTGGTGACTCGGTACTTGCACCAAATTTGAGCTCCGGAGTGGCCCCAGAACCTGTCCCCCCTAGTGACATGGTAGGGCGTGATGGCACTCCGCGACAGAGTAGTTTCCAGGTGCAACTAGAAGATCCAAGTCTTGAGAGTTGTGGGAACGGGGCTATTGAACTCAATGAGGACGGGGAAGCATGTCATGTGAACCTGTTCTAGGAGTTTGTGAGGCACCCACCTGAGCAGCTTACTGTCCCTGTGTTGGTCTGCAGCGGCCAAGGTGGAGAAGGAGAGGGGGACAGTGAGGCACAGGTGGTGGAAAGTTGGGATTGTCATGTCTCGGCGGAGCAGTGGGTGGGGAACATGAGTCAGGTGGCTGTGGAAGCGCTTGAGCACCTGCCTGAGCAGCAGTGTGCAGCGATCCAGCACCTGCTCAGTTCATACCCCACTGTTTGTGCCGAGCACCCAGGCCTCACAACTCATGCGGTGCACGATGTTCCGCTGGCAGGTCACTTGGGTGTGAGTAAACCGTTGGCCTCGTTGTTTCAGTTGTTCAAGGTGGGCGACGAGGCTTTGGCATGGTTGTCAGGTCAGGGTCGACCCATGGCTGCTATGGGTGGTGATCAGCATCAGGCCATTAAGCAGATTGGTGAGGTTAACTATGAAGTAGATACGCCCGATCGTCGCATAGCCTCCCAATGCTGCCCTAGTAAAATGCAACAGCCCTACCATAGACCGACTGTATCTGGCCGTGGCGCTGAAGGCGGTGATGCTGCGCAGGCAGATGTAGTCACAAGGAATGCGGGGGTGCGCATGTACGGTATCGGCGGGGAAGCATTAGCACTTATGAACTGTGGGAGTGACTGCACAGGTGGTACAGATTGTCCCTCTCATGACCTGACTGTTTTAGGGACAGAGGTGAAGAAGGAGGGAGGCTATAGTTTAGAAACTGCGGTCCCAGCTGGGTTGTGGGAGGGCAATGAGCATGTTGTTCTTCGAGATAAGTTGGAACCTCTTGTTCCTAAGCGTCAAGAGAAGTTGCTTACTAGGCTGTGGCAGCACGTCCGCATGGTTGTTGGTTCTACAGGCCTGATGTCCGGAGGGGCACCCGACATAGAGGCTGGAGACAGTGCAAAGCTCAAATTGTCTCCCTACCGTATAAATCCTGCTCAACAGCCTGTCATGAAAGCAGAGCTAGACTTCATGTTGGAGAAGGGTCTGAGGGATAAAGGATATCGTGAGTGGTCGTTGCCAGAGACTTTGCAACCTGAGTTGAGTGGCAAGATCCGTGTTTGTGTTGATTGCAAGAGTGTGGGTGCATTATCCCTGACAGACACCTATCCATTACCCAGAGTTGACGACCCCATAGACCGCATCGGGGCTGCCTCGTTTATCACTAAGGTGGAAATAGTGAAAGGTTATTGGCAGGCCCCGTTGCCGGAGAGAGCGAAGAGAAGTGCCAGTCTTGTGATGGACTGGGCAGTTTATCAGTGTCAGGTGTTGTTTTGATGCCGGAACACAAGTTGGATGTGTGGCATGTTAAGGGCACTGATAATGTTCTGGCTGATTGTTTGTCATGGGAGGGTATGTTTTAAGGAGCACCCTCGCCGTTCAGTCAGTGTGGTTTGACAGTGGAGAAAAATTAGGCTTGCCCCTGTAGTGCAAAGCCGTCAAAAACACTATTAAAAAATATAAAAACCTCACATAAAAATTCTTTCTTTTTGATAGTATATAAGTGCAGTATGTTACACCAAGAATCTAAGACAATCTGAGTTTTTGTCTTAGTAGGCTAGGCTTGGTGAAGCTTGCTCGTTGAGCACAATATTATTAGTATTATACTATTATTTTTTTGGGAAGTGTTGTGTAGATTTGTTTTTATATAATGAAGTGTTTAATGTTTGTGATTGTGCCTTGTTTTCACAACTTGGGGGAGTAGCTGGGTGATGCGGAGTTGGTGGGCATTCTGTCTGGTCAGATGTGGCGGTTACCTGAGGTTAAAACGTCCCACATCTTGGACGGGGTGTTACGCTGGCCAGCTTGCCAGAATGTACTCGTACTTGCTAGCCCTCGCCAGGGCAGTGAAATGGGCTATAATAATCGTAGAACGATGTTCTTTCTTTCTTAGTTATTATGTTGTCACAGACAGATCAGTGTTTGTCTTTATTCTTGTCTGTGACACTTGGAAGTATTTTATATCATTGATAGAGTATAAAATATGTAGAGTGAATTGCAAGGAGAGAGAGCGAGAAGGAGCAGCGAGGTGGTAATGTGTGCGTGTGTATGTACGTGTGCATCACTCGCTTGGGCTGTGCCACCCACTCGTGATTGGCCGGCGGGCCTGACGCGTCATATGACGCCTGCTCTTCATGACGTAGTCGTCTGTGATTGGAGGCCGCTGTCTTAGTAAGGTGGTGTGGGCATCCTTTCCGCGTGCCTCTTCAGAGCTTGGTATGTTGTGCTTGGTCCTAGACGTCCCTTGCAATCTGTCCCCTATAAAACCCTCTTTACTACTGTTTCTCTCTCTGAACTTCTTCTTTTCCATACTTCTTGTATTTATTCAATTACTTATCCCTTCTGGTTCTGCATACGACTTCCATAGTCGGCCAGTCGTATTACCAGCACCAGTTCTCACATATATGTTTTGCACTAGCTTAGGGATTATTAGAGTCATAGTCACTTGGTATCATAGTATTGGGGTGCTTCTAATTATTGAGTTGTTCTTTCCTACTATTTAATGCTAGACAGTGGAGGGTATCCTTGGTCGTTGTCTGAGTTATGTATGTGGCAAGTCAGAGCCTGTATGACTTCGACGGAGCTAGGTAGCCTGTAACCCTTGTGCATATTTTTCCTTTGCGAGTGTAGCAGTATACAAGCGAAGGGCTTTTGCCTACTCTTGCTTGTATGCTTGCTACCTTATTTTGTTGACCTTTGTGGAGCGCCAGGGTAAGACCAGATACTTGAGATCTGGACTTAACAAGAGAGCCTCCTAGTCACTTAACGTAGCATAAGGGAAATCTGTTCAAGGGGAGACAGTAGGCTACGAGCATACTTGCGCTCTGCCTAGGTTCCTTGTACCTTTTATGCCACTGCTAGACTTTATTAGTGGGAAAGACAGCATTGTGTTTATTAACTTTAATTGTGTATGCTTTAGGAATTATTCACGCCTTATTTTAGCCTAGGTTGATGCATAGTGCACAACCCAGTTTGGCTGTTACGTTGGCTAATGAAGTACTGTTTTGAGTGGCTATTATTAGTGCTGTCAGAGTTGTTGCACTCCCTTGTTTTATATATATGTATCCTACTTGTTGGTGTATTTAAGATACACGCTTTGGTGTCCTGCCCCTGCATTATTTCTGTTCTATATTCAACGAACATCTTAAAACATCAGACGTTTTCAGAAGATTCCATATCTGTTTGCTGTAGGACTAGACTTCCAGTGTTTTCATAGAGCATTGAAGAGTTTAGTGTTGAGATCAGACTGACACTAAAGTTAATGTAAGCATATACTCCTTTATTAAATCTTGTTATAGTTTATTTAATATTGTTATTACTTGAGAGCATTTTATTAACGTAAAGTACTCCTGTTGTGAGTAGGGTTTGCCGTCACCGGAAAGCCTTTGTAGAAGTGCACTAAACCCAGTTAATTGATACCCCGTTATCCAGTAGATTAACTCTGGAGGGTTTTAAGTGTTTTGTTCACCGGCTTAATAGTTCGAGGGTTTGGAATTAGCGTACCGTTGTTGGAGATATAGCCTATCTTCTAATCCAATATTAAGTGCCCTTGTTTATTTCGTAGTGCCGGTCGTAACATTTTATATAAAACTTGATGCTACTCTCCCCTTGTTTTCCTCCCATCTCATTTGTGCAATTAACTACCACAATTTTGTTGGTTTTCCAACATCTAAATCCTAATAAGTGATGTTTCGGTACCAAGTATATTTTGACCCACAATTGGTATCAGCAGTATCTAAAGCTGATGTCTTCATTGCAAGTAAGATATGCAAACCTGTTCCTACTCTTACCCACCCTATTCAACATCTGACATACATTAATATAGCACAAAGCAAGCAAAACGTAATGACAGCTGAGTGGTGACTTATTAGGCCGATTGTACTTGTCATACTACTTAAGTGAACACATTTGATTCTTAAAATATTTCATCTTTCCAAAGTGATGAAAACAAGCAAGTGTTTCATGAATATAAATTATAAACACTGAGGGAAAGTAAGTGTTGCGTTTTATATATAATCATGCAACATTTTAATTGTAATTTTTCTTCAAAATTCTTCATTCATTGCTGCTTTTGTAATGTCAAGTTCTTGAGCTTTCGCCAAGCAGAATGTCCCAGTCAGCATATATATTTCTTACTCTCTCTCTCTCTCTCTCTGTGCTACTACGATATACTGCATTATACAGAAATGTGCATCGTTTTTCCCATATAATCTCCCCAGAATAGATAACAAAACTAAGGTACTAACGTTCTTGTGTAAGGCCTTGTATCTAATGTTTTATCTTTCATTCTCCCTCTCACCCCTCCTACTCACGTCCTTCATTGCCTACTGCTCTCTCTCTCTCTCTCTCTCTCTCTCTCTCTCTCTCTCTCTCTCTCTCTTGGACGATGGAGTTCATCTGAACTAGGTGGGAGCAGCACGTTTTGGGCGTCTTCTCAATGATGCGGTGAAGGATTTTCGGAGAAGAAATCGACTCAACACAGGACAACCAGGAAGGAGGACCGAATACAGCGAGGACGGCGACCTGCGAAGGAATTAAATGCTAATCCGTCAAGAACCACGTATTTGGATAAAGCTCCATCAACAAGTCCCAAATCCAAAACTCCCAGGGATAACAACCGAGGACCGAGGAGAGCAATGAACGTAAATGTAGATCCGACCAGAACCAAAAATTTGATTAAAGAACGTTCCGCGAGTTCTAAAACCGCAACTTAAAAATATTTCTATGCAAACGCTCGTAGCATACGCAATACATTTTTAGATCTAGAAGAACTAGTGTTTACAAAAAAAATTATGACATAATTGGCATAACAGAATCTTGGCTCAATACAGAAGACAGAGACTTTTTAGCAGAGTATTCACTTCCCAGTTATGTAATGTTTGAGAAAAGCTGAATTAATAGAAATGGAGGTGGCGTTTTATTTTTTATCAAAGAAAGTCTTAACACGATCCTCTTTTCAAAACCCCAAACTGTGAACGTCAACACATCCTCTTTGTTAATAAATAATAATAAAGGTACACAAATAATACTTGCATTAATATACAGACCTCCAGTTCAATCAGTGCAAACTGACTGAGAAATTTATGAACAAATTGTAGATGTAAGTAACTCACAAGATACCATAATTTTTGGCGACTTAAATATACCTGTGACCAAGTGGGGGGGATACTCTTACTTCATACTCCGGACATGACTTGTATGCGAACTTGCAAGAATGTTTACTCTATCAATTTGTTCGATCACCGCCCGTGGTAATAACATTCTTGACCTTGTACTTGCAACAAAAGAAGAATTAATAGAAAATGTTAATGTTGGTGATGAATTCAGTAATAATGACCATCATACGACCACTTTCCATATAACATTCAATAGCAACGAACTCAATACCAACAAAGAGAAAGTCCCAAATTTCAAAAGAGGAAACTTCCGTAAACTCAGAGCAATATTTAAGGAAATCGACTGGAGTTCTATGATTAACAATGATAATCTAAACCAATCATGGGTTTTTTTAACCTTCACTTACTCGAATGCAGTACATGAGTGTATACTATTAAAAAACCGAAGATCAGTACAAAATAATAGGCCTAAGTGATGGAATAAAGAAACACATTGCGGATTGTCTGCTTGCTAAAGAGAATGCACATGATAGATTAAAAAGCTCTGATACCCATGAAAATAAAATGATATATGTAGATCTACGACGCAAAGCCAAAAAGTTAATCAAACAAAGTAAAAACATGCATGTTGCAAATCAAAGTAAAACAAACCCGAAAGAATTTTACAGTTACATCAGGAAGAAGAAAGTAGTGACTTCAACGATCGGACCGTTCGTAGATGAGAAAGGAGATTACACTAAAGATGAAGCAAAAATGAGTAACGCTCGCACTACCTTCTTTTCATCAGTTTTTACAACAGAAGACCTTAATAATATCCCTACAGCATCGCTGATTCAGATTGATAATTCTGATGTTCTAAACAATATCAATATTACAGAGAGAGAAGTATTGAAATGTTTAGATAAACTCAAGGTAAATAAATCACCTGGACCTGATACAATCTCACCCAGAGTTCTAAAGGAAGCTAAGGATGAGATCTCCAAACCACTAACATTGCTATTCTATAAATCCTTGCAGTCTGGATCTATGCCTGATCAGTGGAAGCTCGCCAATGTAAAGCCGATATTAAAAAAAGGCATCAAATCCTTACCTAGTAACTATCGTCCAATTAGCTTAACATCAGTTGAATATAAAATGATAGACACACTCATAAGAGACAGACTCGAAAATCACTTAGAGGTAAATAACATCCTTAAAGATACTCAACACGGCTTTCCTTTCGTAACAAACGTTCCTGCTTAACAAACCTCTTAGACTTCTTCCATGATATCCTCAACCTCTATGATGAGAGTAAAGCTGTAGATATTATATAACTTGATTTTCAAAAGGCTTTTGACAAAGTCCCACACAAACGTTTACTGCTAAAACTAAAAGCGCATGGAATACAAGACGGTGTGTTGAAATGGATAGAAAATTGGCTCAGCGACAAAAAGCAAAGAGTACTCATAAACGGTAAGGCATCTAAATGGACCAATGTAAGTAGCGGGGTACCTCAGGGATCGGTACTAGGACCGATTCTCTTACTAATTTCCATCAACGACATAGATGAGGGTCTCACATGTACAATCTCAAAGTTTGCTGACGAGACAAAAATTGCAAATAGCGTACTCTTAACCCTTCCACGCACATATGACGCAGAGGTTATCAGATTAGCAATAAGAAATAGAGTTCTCTCACTCTAATAATTACCTCTCCAAAATTTGTTTTCTGCCCACAGCTAACTCAAAGACAACTATAGAGGTTGAAGTAACTAAACTAAAGGTTTCTAAATACCCCTGATGGTAACAAAGGCTTTAAAGTATACCCAATAGGCTCAAATTCGCGTCATATGTCGGAGAAGGTTAAAAGAACAAATTGACAATATGCAACACAATCTAGATAAGTTTTCATGTTGGGCCCAAATTTGGCATATGAGTTTCAATGCGGATAAAGGTAAAGTACTACATATCGGAAACCGAAATGAGAAAGCAAACTATTCAATGAATGGCATTCAGCTTAAGAGTGTAGACTGAGAAACTAATTTCGGAGTAACAATATCGAGTAACCTAAAACCAAGTCAACAATGTTCAGAAGTTGTTAAGAAAGCAAACAAAATAATTGGATTTATAGGCAGGTCATTTGAGCATAAATCCAAAGAAGTTATCCTAACTCTTTACAATTCCTTAGTCCGCTCTCTTATGGAATACTGCGTTCAACCCTGGTGCGCTTATTATCAAAAAGATATAGACAAGCTAGAATGAGTTCAACGTAGAGATACCAAAATTATACTTAGCCTAAAGAACAAACGATACGAGGTGCGTCTTGGAGAATTAAATCTATTTCCTTTAGCCCAGCGCAGATTAAAAGGCGACTTAATTCAAGTGTTCAAAATCATCAAATCATCGACAATATGAACAGTAGTAAGTGCTTCACTTTCAACCAATATAATTAAACACGGGAAATGGTTGCAAAATTATTGGTAAATCTTTTAACTCACACGAATCTAAGAATGTCTTTTTCAATCGAGTTGTCAACTTGTGGAATGGGCTTCCCCGAGAAGTTATAGACTGCAGCACCGTTGATTCTTTTAAACTTCCCATAGACAAATATCTTGCCTCAAACCCGCGACTGACTGCGTTTGTAAATAAATAACTATATTTTATCCCCCCCTCAGATTCATCAAAGGATTATTGCATGTATAAGACGTTACTCTTTTTTTTCCCAGATATATGAAATATCACGTATAACTGTGTTATCTTACTAACCCATCTGTCCCTTACTAACTTCCTAATTCTACCACGGACATTAGTTCCAGGGCAGCAGTTCCCATTACAATTTTCCCTTACCCACTCTAAACCACTGTTTGGACACTTGATCCTTAGTGTTTTGGAAGACAAGCAGCCTAGAGGGATCACTAGACCTGTTCTTGCTTGATTTCCTTTGTACTAACTCTCTCTCTCTCTCTCTCTCTCTCTCCCACGAAGGCCAAACTCGATGTCACAAAGCATTTTTTCACCTACATACCAGTTAATGAGTGGAACAAATTGCCGGGAAAATGGTACAATGTAATGCAATCGACGCATTCAAAAGGAATCTAGGCTTTAATTTTGAGAAGGTTGGGGGTAATATAAGAAAAACAAAAAACAAGTAGTATCAGTTATCATTAATATTTTCCAAATTCGATCTTTACTATACCTTTCCCGGTAGAATGTTTGTCATTCTACTGGAGTCCTTTTTCCCCAGCTGTATTTCATGCCGACTCTTGGTCGGAGGGTGTGGTGGCTGGGGAGAGAGCCTTATGCTTTGCTATCCTTATCTTCCACTTAGTAGCACTTTTTTTTAGAAATAAGTCCGGACTGCCTAGTAGGGACCACAAGGTCTGTGCAGTCTCTGTATCTATGTAACTCTATGTATGTGGGGAAAGACACAGCCAACGCTGTATATTTACCATGTTAACTCTATGTAACTCTCTCTCTCTCGCCTTCCCTCTTCCACTCTCTCCCCATTCTCTCTAACTTTACCCTGTTATCCCCTCATAAGCCCAAATGGTATCCTTAGTATGCCCTCGCCGTACCGGCCCAAGGGAAGCTGCTCATGGCAGTGAAGAGATGGAGTGGAGGCGAAGAGAGACATGTTTGACCAAGTTAAGGCTGAGAGAGAGAGAGATTTAATGTAAATACTAAAATTAAATTTGTCATACACAATGCCTACATCGAGATACACACAATGTCTGAATAGTTTTTTTTAACAGAGATAATAATATACATCAGAAAAGGAAAAGAAAAGAAAATAATAATATATATATATTTATATTTATATATTAAAATGTTCGATTAAATCGAACCTCCGACAATCAGAACGAGTGTCCAAGCTTTTAATCCATAGTGAATTAACTCAGGAACGGCGAGGAGACTCTTAAGAGGTTTTGGTGGTGGAAGGCGACGGGACTCTTAAAATCCAAGGCCTAAAAAAAAAAAAAAAAAAAAAAAAAAAAAAAAAGTACTCAAAACAAAGGAATATGTGATTAAGTGAGATATTTCCTCTCCATACCTTCTATCACTCCACATGTGTTAAAGCCCCCTCCTTCCCACCCCCCATTCAATGATCACCTATTTTTCCTCTTATTCCCTTGTTTATCGGTTTATTTATCGCGCCAATATCTCCAACCCAGTTCCAAAGTCATCTACTACGCATATACAGTAGAGAGCGTGGGAAAAGAAAAAAAGCGAGAGAGAACATCAGTCTGCCTTCAGGCCTCGAAGAGGGAGGATATACGTCTCGTTCGCCTCTCACCTCATGACTGGAGGGTCGGCAATAATTTGTCTTTTTCACCCACCAAATACTATTCCCACTTGTTGTATTGCTGTTACATGTTAATATCTTCATAATAAACGTAACATAGGCGCATAATTATGAATAAGTAATAATGATATTTATGATAAAATTCTGATTTTAGGCAGGAATGAACCAAAATATCCTAGCTTGGAGGGAGGGTTTGAACTAACAATGGCGCGCCGTTCTCGGGTTAAGAGATTGAACACTCGTTGTGAATGTCGGAGGTTCGATCCTGGCTGGGAGTATTTAAACATTTATTTGCTCACATTTTTTTGTGAGATATACTTTATATATACAGAATATATACTTTATATATATATATATATATATATATATATATATATATATATATATATATATATATATATATATATACCTGGTATATATGAATAAATATATATATGCTACATAGAGCCAGTAATTGTAATTGACGAGCGGTGCTAAGCCTTTGTTAGCGGAAGGACAGAAAGGGGAGCGTCCAAAACATTTCCGATGTCGCAGATCCTTATGGCCCTTGTAGCTCAACAAACAACATTGTAATTCTCTTTCCTCCAATACTCTGAAAACAACACAATATCTGGGCACCAACTGGCTGACTGTCCCTATACACTCACTGTTATGTCCAGGATCAGCCATAACAACTTCCCCTCCTCCACCATTTCATCTCTACATCAATAAAATACATGAATGTCAATCTATATGTATGTCATTGTATCTCAACGTTATCTGGTTGTTCATTCATATCAATGTCAATTGAATGTATGTCAATATATTTTAACATGAACAACAGGTCAACAGTCCAGGATACATGTCCGGGGATATCATAGCTAATAGTTATTTGAACGTTCTATATGTGTTGAATTTATAAAGCTATACTGACAACCGTTACCACAGTAAACACCTATATGCCCATCATGGAATACAGTTAAATATATATTTTACTCAATCCTATAGATAAACGTAAACTGCTACAAGCACTTCGCCCATGCTCCTAAATTGGTATTACTTCCCTGGGCGGGGCTGCCTAAAACTGCTTGTGTATCTACCTATCAACTGATAATTGTATAATATGGCATTTATTGAACAACACATTATAAATGGAGATAGATATGACTTAACAGTATTATATAATATATATATATATATATATATATATATATATATATATATATATATATATATATACAGTATATATATATATATATATATATATATATATATATATATATATATATATATATATATATAAATATATATTATATAGAGAAATTTATCGAGAGGACTTCCCTAAGTGGTTAAGGCCCCATTAATTGCTCTTTCCATTCACATATGCATAGCCTACGTGAGTTGCAGTTGGGATGTGTGCACATGCTTAGATTGATATGCAGGATTCGAAGTTGCATAATAAATCGTAGGCAGTGTCCACCAACCTTTAACTGTCTTCGTGGTGCGATGTATAAGGTGTTGATTTTCGGTGTGAGCATCCTGGGTTCGAGTCCACGGACTGCCACATGTGTTTGTAAATTTCATTAATCGATTTTAGGAGTATGGTTGGTTGTTGGAAGAAACATAATAATTGATATTGGTTCAGGAGTAATTTATCGAGAGGACTTCCCTAAGTGGTTAAGGCCCCCTTAATTGCTCTTTCCATTCACATATGCATAGCCTACGTGAGTTGCAGTTGGGATGTGTGTACATGCTTAGATTGATATGCAGGATTCGAAGTTGCATAATAAATCGTAGGCAGTGTCCACCAACCTTTAACTGTCTTCGTGGTGCGATGTATAAGGTGTTGATTTTCGGTGTGAGCATCCTGGGTTCGAGTCCACGGACTGCCACATGTGTTTGTAAATTTAATTAATTGATTTTAGGAGTATGGTTGGTTGTTGGAACATAATAATTGATATTGGTTCAGGAGTAATTTATCGAGAGGACTTCCCTAAGTGGTTAAGGCCCCATTAATTGCTCTTTCCATTCACATATGCATAGCCTACGTGAGTTGCAGTTGGGATGTGTGTACATGCTTAGATTGATATGCAGGATTCGAAGTTGCATAATAAATCGTAGGCAGTGTCCACCAACCTTTAACTGTCTTCGTGGTGCGATGTATAAGGTGTTGATTTTCGGTGTGAGCATCCTGGGTTCGAGTCCACGGACTGCCACATGTGTTTGTAAATTTCATTAATCGATTTTAGGAGTAAGGTTGGTTGTTGGAAGGAACATAATAATTGATATTGGTTCAGGAGTAATTTATCGAGAGGACTTCCCTAAGTGGTTAAGGCCCCATTAATTGCTCTTTCCATTCACATATGCATAGCCTACGTGAGTTGCAGTTGGGATGTGTGTACATGCTTAGATTGATATGCAGGATTCGAAGTGCATAATAAATCGTAGGCAGTGTCCACCAACCTTTAACTGTCTTTGTGGTGCGATGTATAAGGTTTTGATTTTCGGTGTGAGCATCCTGGGTTCGAGTCCACGGACTGCCACATGTGTTTGTAAATTTCATTAATCGATTTTAGGAGTATGGTTGGTTGTTGGAAGGAACATAATAATTGATATTGGTTCAGGAGTAATTTATCGAGAGGACTTCCCTAAGTGGTTAAGGCCCCATTAATTGTTCTTTCCATTCACATATGCATAGCCTACGTGAGTTGCAGTTGGGATGTGTGTACATGCTTAGATTGATATGCAGGATTCGAAGTTGCATAATAAATCGTAGGCAGTGTCCACCAACCTTTAACTGTCTTCGTGGTGCGATGTATAAGGTGTTGATTTTCGGTGTGAGCATCCTGGGTTCGAGTCCACGGACTGCCACATGTGTTTGTAAATGTCATTAATCGATTTTAGGAGTATGGTTGGTTGTTGGAAGGAACATAATACAAAAAAAAAAATATATATATATATATATATATATATATATATGTGTGTGTGTCTGTGTTTGTTTGTGTGAAGGTTGAGTTGAACCAGCTATTAGGCTTAAATATTCAAGCAATCAGCTTGAAGTGCATACGCATTCATACACATATAAAGTTCGGGGCAGTAACCTGTGGTACATATAGTGGGCAGCTTTTCGCCTAAAACAAGCTAGACATACACACACTTAAGCACACAGGAGCCCATAAATAGAAAGACATTCCGGTACACACACACGCGCGCGTGCGCGCTAGTACATCTACTGGAATGTGTATTGTGATGCACCTTGTTTCAGTGCCTTATAAACCTTCACTTGTGTTATTGTTAAACTACCCTTGTTGTTCCTATGCCTGTTTTTGTACACAAAATTATATTTTTGTTCACCAACTTCGAGAATCCACATAATTGACGTTCCTAAATTACTTTAATGGTTATGTTCATTTGAATATGGCATTTATCAAGAGAAAATGTATATCCGTATAAAAAAAATATATAATAATAATAATCTGAGTAGAATAAACATGATCATCACAGGAGAAGCCTATTCACGCTCTCGTTTATCGAAATTGTGAATAGTCCCTATCGCACTGGTAATCATTAGTAGTACATAAGTTGTCCCAACTACTAAATTACAAAACCTTACATTTTAGTTACTAATTGATTCAACTAGTAGCATAACGGATGGAATCATCCAACTTTACAGTGAGAGTCATGCATACTCAACACCTCCTAATAAAGTAGGTGTGCATTTTTTGCATTAGCCTACCAAAAAAAAAAAAAAAAATGCATACGCAACTCTGCGACCTAGAATTCTGCAAGTAGTATTTAATCTCTTAGGTAAAATTGGGTTATATATATATATATATATTTTCTTTGATGCATACGAGGTTAAAAGAAACAGCAATTTCGGCATTAGAAATTTTATTGTTCAGATTTTCTAGGGCTCTGACAATTTTGCGTTGATGGGCAGTAAGGAGGTACAGTAGATTGGCGAAGTTCATGATGAAATGGATAAAGGATACAGGTACATGGTGAACAGTGGATACGACGTTTCGCTAATTCAATTAGCATTTTCAAGTAATGAATGGTATAGTGAATAATATGAGTTTATATTGGGCTAAGATGGCGAAGAAAAAGCAGGCTAGCGTCTGTCATTGGTGGAAGGTGGTTTAGCTAAGCGGGCACTTCTCCTGGTCTGTGATTGGCCGGTAGGTGATGACGTCAGGAGTTGCGCGCTGGAGGCTGAGGGTGTAGGGGAGTGGAGAGAAGGGGGGCCGATATCATCGCTGGTTGGTTGGGAGTTGGGTGGCGCGACGTGAGATGCGCGGGTTCGAGGGGTGGTGCTGAGGGGCATCTCTCCAGGGGCAGCACGTCTGGGTTGTGTCTCTTGGCAGAGTGAAGTACAAATACTCACGTCATGCATAGGGGAGTGATTTTCCAGTATATTGCCTACCCATCACCCCATGGTAATTGTGACTTTCCGCCCCCCCCCCCCCCCCCAGGTCCCGTAAATGACCTAGATGAGTTTTTTTATTTTCCTTCATTACTAACCCATCCCATGGGTTTTCAGGAAAAAAAACGACAAGCGGCTGGTCCTGGAGTGTACAACTGTACATTTACATTAAATCGCTTGGAGTCCACTGGGTTAAAGAGGCTAAAAAGCAAATAAGCTCTATTTGGCCATAACCGTTTGCCTTGGGATACAGAATAAGTTGAGGGGCCAGGACTTATTGAAATCATCATCTACAGTATATGGCCAGCTGGGGGCAAAATCTCCATTTTCCCAAATCGACCCTATTGTTGGACGGTCTTTGGATAATGAGTAAATACTCACTTCCGATAGTCCTCGATATATAAATCCACTGGAAATGAACGAAAATCACGTACACACACATAACATTTAAGAACCTATGAGACCATCTGACACTAGCCGTCATGGCTATTTAAGCCGGCTACCCTCGCCAGGTCTTTGTCTTAAACAAAAACATGATGGGAGAATGCGCAGCTGCGCGAGACAGGTGGTTGGTTAACTGGTTGTGACGTCATCCAGGGAATTCCAATGCCATTGGTTGATTATGTGACATCACTTTTAAAGTAGACTGCAGTGTCTAGTCATATAACTGTAACGGAGATGATGGCGGGGCCGTTTATAGGGAGACTAATTTTATCGTTATATACATCTCCCTTATAATACATTTCAGCTCGTAATGACATATATAGCAATGATGTAATAGGCCTAACAAGATCGATGGGCTAACAGTCGGTCCAAATGATCAGTTATACCCATAACTTATCCATGTGTTTTCTGATCTATTGTAGCCAAAGCTAAACACATGTAAGATAGCATATTAATGTAATCTGAACTAGCCTATCCTTACTTAGCCAAACCCAGCCTAACTTAATATAATATTGCTAATATTTTTGGTGGGGTGTATAAAGTCCATTGTAACTAAGTAAGACCAATAAAACACTAATTTAACTTACCTTCTGATTTCCAGTTACCATGTACCGCTGTCTATTACCCGCTCGATCGCAGATACACACAAAGAAAGGCAGAACAAAACTAGAAATACACACACTGACCAACCATACGTCAAGGCGAGCCGAGAAGGAAAGAGAGGAAGGAGGGAGAGTGGACGAGCAAGTGAGAGAGGGATAAGTGGGGGGATGGCTAGAAAATATATAAGTTAAAGGAACAGTCAGAGTAAGCTATGGGTATGGCAGAGATTGCTCAGCTCTCACTCTGATAGACCAGCCCATCACAACATGACTAGAACCCAATCCTCTCAGCATCAGCTAGGAAAGGCCCTAGAAAGCCGCCTTTGGCGGGGGGACAGCTCCCCTTTTTCAACCCTTTTCGGGGTTGGTCACCCGCCCAAGATTTAGTAAAGAAAAGAGCCAGGTGATGAAAATGAATGGAGAGCTTCAAGAGGACGAGGAATGGACATTGGAAGGAAACAGAATGAAGAAGACAAGGGAGTATAAATATCTGGGGGTAACGATTACGGAGAAAGGGTTTGAGAAGGCGAAAAGTGAAAAGGTTGGACAAATGCAACAATGGAATGGGAGACTATGGAGCGCGACAAGGCTGAGAGCGAATAGCTACGAAATAGTGCGAGGGCTGTGGAAAGGATTAGGAGTACCTGCAATAATGTACGGCTTAGAGGCGGTAGAAACAACAGAGGCGGAAACGAAGAAATTAGAAACGGTACAGAATAAAATCGGGAGGACAGGATTGGGGGCAAATAAATACGTAGCACAAGAAGCAATCCGAGGGGAGATGGGGTGGAGTACGTTTGAGGAAAGGATTGGGAAAGCGAAAGGGAAGTACAAAGTGAGGCTAGAGGGGATGGAGGAAGATAGGTGGCCGGGGAAGGTATACAGATGGGCGAGCGAGCAAAGTAAATGGAACAGAGAGTGCAAACAAAGATTGGGGAGGATAAATATAAAACATGGAGGGATAGACAGACTAATGAGGAAGTAAGAAGGAGGTGTGGTGTGGAGGTAGATGTGCTGGAAAGTGTGAAAAGGAACAACTTGAGATGGTTCGGCCATATGGAACGTATGGAAAGCGAGAGAATGACTAAGAGGGTGTATGAGAGCGAGGTGGAGGGACAGAGGGGGAGAAGTAGACCGAATATGAGGTGGAAGGATGGAGTGAGGAAGTACATGAACGAAGGTGGTGCTGGTTGGGGGGAGGGGCGTCGACTGATGGGGGACAGAGGTGCATGGGGGCGGTTCGTTCGTGGCCACCCCTTCGGGGATCACGGCGTCAGGCAATAGATAGATAGATAGATAGAATATAAAACAGGACCGTGGAGGGAATTTAGAAAACGAAATGATAGAGGAGAGGGTCCTACTAAAAATGGGAGGGGATGTGTCAGAGAGATAGAGAAAGGGATAAAGGAGGAAAGTGGAGGGAGGGGGTAGAAAATAAAGCCACGCTGGCATATTATAGAGAAGGAAAATCCAGCTAGAGAACTATTCTATGATGGAGGATGGGGATCGAAAATACTATTTAAAGCAAGAACAGGATCGCTAGAGATGGAATGGAGTGGGACCGCACTGCAATCAATGTGAAATAGAGAGTAGAACACATAGTAACGGAATGTACAAGATAATGAGGAGAGACGATTGGAGAGGTACATGAGGAATAGAGTTGGGGAGAGGGGGTGGGAGGAGAGATTAAGCAGAGAGAAGATAGAGGGGTAGGGGCGCTATGGGGGTTAACACAGGAGATGGAACCGGAAGACATGAAGGTGGTGAAGAGGCTCTTGGAGAAGATGTGGAGGAAGAGAAATGGGTAGGGGGGGGGGGCAGCGGAGGTGAGGAGGAGGGGGGAGGAAGTGAGGGGGGGGGGTTATAAAAAAACAAAAAACTGTCTCTTAAACTATCCTTCTACTCTAAACTTTCCCTCCTACTAACGTTTCTGAGCCAGTACCGATTTAAAGGTCAGCCCTGTGGATCTACACGGTCTGCGGGCGGGTTCGATAGAAGAAGAAGAAGAAGAAGAAGAAGGTTTGGTGGAGGGAGAAGGAGAAGCGGGGGGTTAGGGAACGAAAGAGAGAAGGGAGGAAGGATTGTGGGAGTTGGGAGGGACATAATTGTTCAAGGTTACCAATGCACTAACAATCTTATCAGTCCTTCTATTACACTCATCTCTGCCTTAACACCATAAACACTAACCACACAACCCTTTCCCCAACACCATTTATAACACACACAACTACTCTTAAAACCTTACTTTATTATTTATCAACCCGAAGCTAACCATGTTACAAACTCATTGATAGTCCTTGGTAATAAATATATGCGACTACAACATACTTTGGGCAGAAACGAAGACCAATTAATATTCCGGACGTTCAACTATGGGTCATTGGGTTATAATTCATAGAAGTGAAATATTTAACCACAAGACGGTACCGTTTTTATGTAATAATTATATTGTAATCAGTACAAAATAAATTATTCATCTCTACAATCATCTACACTATGCAACAAATGAACTGTAGTCAACATTGTAACATTTCAAGTGCTGATATATAGATAGGAAGGTCATTGATTTTCAGAGGGCCATTTATATGTACAATGGTCTTACATCTGGCAACTAAGACGTGATCACCTGTGTCGGTGCTATTTCTCTCCCCTATCCTCCCCCTCCCCTATCCTTGTTTCCGGCTCACCCCTCCCCAACCCACCCATCCCCTGTCTTCCCTATCCTTTCCCCTCCCTCTCCAACCCTATCATCTTTCTCCCCTCAATCTCTTCCCTTCCCTTTCCTCCTCCCCTTTCCTTCTTTCCGATTTTCTCCTCCCACGTCTTCCCTATTCCTTCCTTTCCCTTTCCTACCTCTCGCTCTCTCTCTCTCTCTCTCTCTCTCTCTCTCTCTCTCTCTCTCTCTCTCACCCACTTATTCAATTTTACTCATAATTATGATTGTGAAGCAGTAGTCACACCGAACTACACATACACACAGGTCGAAGAGTTCTGCGACAGAGTCCCAAATCAACGAAACAAAAATTGCATCCCAGGAGCTGGACTGGACGACATTGTGGAAGCCTTCGAAGATACCACAAAGGATGCAAATGAAAATACCCTTTTTGTCATCCATGCTGGTTCAAATGACGTCATGCGCACCAGATTCGAAGAGTTGATGGAGAAATATCGCAAGATGATCCAGCACTACAAAAACAAGTCAAGAATATCATCATCTCAGGCATTCTCCCCAAGATCGACGCACCTGACATATTCTATGACAAGGCCTTCAGCACAAATAGCCGACTAAAATATTTGTGTCTGAGGGAAGAAGTTGAATTCATCAACCTCTGGGACAACTTCTACAACCAGCCTACTCTGTTCCGCAAGGATGGCACTCATCTAAACCCTGTGGGTTCAGCACGCATGGGTCGTCTCCTACACGAACCAGTCCGCAGCCATGGATCAAAAAACGCCATCCGAGAAGAAGCAGCAGTCACATAAATCATCCAACGCCAAGAAAAAGACAGAGGCAACCGAGGACCACCAGCGATAAGGACCGAAGACAGCGAGGACCGAGGACAGCCATGAACATAAATGTAGATCCGACAAGAACCAAAAATATTATTAAAGAGCATTCCGTGAGTTCTAAAATAACAAATTTAAAGGTTTTCTATGCAAACGCTCGTAGCATACGCAATAAATTTTCAGATTTAGAGGAGCTAGTGTTTACAGAAAATTATGATGTGTTTGGCATAACAGAATCTTGGCTCAATACAGAAGATATAGACTTTTTAGCAGAGTATTCACTTCCCGGTTATGTAATGTTTGAGAAAAGCCGAATAAATCGAAATGGAGGTGGCGTTTTACTTTATATCAA
This sequence comes from Paralithodes platypus, assembly GCA_032716605.1. Taxonomy (NCBI): domain Eukaryota; kingdom Metazoa; phylum Arthropoda; class Malacostraca; order Decapoda; family Lithodidae; genus Paralithodes; species Paralithodes platypus. Next base: position 5,949,319 of record CM064579.1, on the reverse strand, counting down.
AGAAAGTCTTAACCCTACCCTCTTGTCAAAACCTCAAATTGTGAACGTCGACGCATCTTTTGTGCTAATAAAGAATAATAAAGGTACAAAAAATACTTGCATTAATATACAGACCTCCAGCTCAATCAGTGCAAACTGACCGAGAAATTTACGAACAAATTGCAGATGTAAGTAACTCACAAGATACCGTAATTTTTGGCGACTTTAATTTACCTGTGACCAAGTGGGGCGATACTCTTACTTCACACTCCGGACATGACTTGTATACGAACTTACAAGAGAGTTCGCTTTATCAATTTGTTCGAACGCCGACCCGTGGTAATAACGTTCTTGACATTGTACTTGCAACATAAGAAGAATTAATAGAGAATTTGAATGTTGGTGATGAATTCAGTAACAGCGACCATCGTACGATAACTTTCACTTTAAAGTTTACTAGTAACGAACCAATTAGTAGCATCGAAGAAGTCCCTAATTTCAAGAAAGCAAACTTCCATAAACTTAGAGCTATGTTTAAAGAAACTGACTGGAGCTTTTTAATTCACAATAACGACATAAATACATCTTGGAAGTTATTCGAAGCCACTTACCTAAAAGCAGTGCAAGACTGCATACCATCGAAAATACGGCGTCCAGGCCATAATAATAAGCCCAAATGGTGGAATAAAGATATTTCAAACTGCCTGCTTGCTAAAAAATTTGCTAATGATAGATTAAAATCCTCACAAAATGACGAAGAACGGCTGAAATTTGTAGACCTACGACGCAAAGCCAAAAAGTTAATTAAGCAAAGTAAAAAAACCTTAGAGTTACATATTGCGAATCAAAGTGAAACAAACCCGAAAGAATTCTATAGTTATATCAGAAAGAAAAAAGTAGTTACTTCAACTGTTGGACCGTTAGTCGATGAAAATGGAGAATACACCAAAGACGAAGTACAAATGAGTAATGCCCTCAATACCTTCTTTGCATCAGTTTTTACAACAGAAGACCTCAGTGATATCCCTACACCATCGCCGATTCAGATTGATAATTCAGATGTTCTAATCAATATCACCGTTACAGAGAGAGAAGTATTGAATTGTTTAGATAAACTCTAAGTAAATAAAACACCTGGACCTGATACAATCTCGCCTAGAGTTCTAAAGGAAGCTAAGGATGAGCTCTCTAAACCACTAACATTACTATTCAATAAATCCTTGCAGTCTGGAACTATGCCCGATCAGTGGAAGCTAGCCAACGTAACACCGATATTAAAAAAAGGCAGCAAATCCCTACCCAGAAACTATCGTCCAATTAGCTTAACCTCAGTTGTATGTAAAATGCTAGAAACGGTCATACGAGACAGACTCGTAAATCACTTAGAGGAAAATAACATACTTAAAGATACTCAACACGGCTTTCGTAAAAAACGTTCCTGTTTAACAAACCTCTTAGACTTCTTCCACGATATCCTCAACCTCTACGATGAGAGTAAAGCTGTAGATATTATATACCTTGATTTTCAAAAGGCCTTTGACAAAGTTCCCCACAAACGTTTACTGCTAAAACTAAAAGCGCATGGAATACAAGACGGTGTGTTGAAATGGATAGAAAATTGGCTCAGCGACAGAAAGCAAAGAGTAGTCATAAACGGTAAGGCATCTAAATGGACCAATGTAAGTAGCGGGGTACCCCAGGGATCGGTACTAGGACCAATTCTCTTTCTAATTTACATCAACGACATAGATGAGGGTCTCACCTGTACAATCTCAAAATTTGCTGACGATACAAAAATTGCAAATAGCGTACTCTCAAAAGAACAACTTGACGATATGCAACACAATCTAGATACATTGTCATGTTGGGCCCAAATTTGGCAAATGAGTTTCAATGCGGATAAATGTAAAGTACTACATATCGGATACCTAAATGAGAAAGCAAACTATTCGATGAATGGCACTCAGCTTAAGAATGTAAACAGAGAAACCGATCTGGGAGTAACAATATCGAGTAACCTAAAACCAAGTCAACAATGTTCAGAAGTTGTTAAGAAGGCAAACAAAATAATTGGCTTTATAGGCAGGTCATTTGAGCATAAATCCAAAGAAGTTATCCTAACCCTTTACAATTCCTTAGTCCGCCCTCTTCTGGAATACTGCGTTCAATCCTGGTGCCCTTATTACCAAAAAGATATAAACAAGCTAGAACGAGTTCAACGTAGAGTTACCAAAAATGATACCTAGCCTAAAGAAGAAACCATACGAAGAGCGTCTTAGAGAATTAAATCTATTTCCTCTAACCCAGCGCAGATTAAGAGGTGATTTAATTCAAGTGTTCAAAATCATCAAAGGCATCGACAATATGAACTGTAGTAAGTACTTCACTATCGACCAATCTAATTACACGCGGGGAAACGGTTGCAAAATTATTGGTAAATCTTTTAACTCGCACGAATCTAAGAATTTCTTCTTCAATCGAGTTGTCAACTTGTGGAATGGGCTTCCCCGAAACGTTATAGACTGCATCACCGTTGATTCATTTAAACTCCGCCTAGACAAATATCTCGCATCCAACCCGCGACTGACTGCGTTTGTAAATGAATAACTTTATTTTATCCCCCCCTCAGTTACTAACCCTTCTGTCCCCTACTAACTTCCTAATCCTGCCACGGACATTAGTTCCAGGGCAGTAATTCCCTTTCCAATGTTCCCTTACCCTCTCTAAACCACTGTTTGGACACTTGATCCTCAGTGTTTTGGAGGACAAGCAACCTAGAAGAGTCACTAGATCTGTTGTTGCTTGATTTCCTTTGTACTCCTTTGTACTCATATATACACACCCATCCTCCCCACCACCTACCACAAACCCAAAGACACAAATACACACACTACATAATATCCACACAAATATTACATGTTATGGTTGGAATTATATATAATATATGTTAATACTACTGTCATATATTTGAAGGTAATACACTTGCAGTGAATTAGTAATGTATATTAGTAATTATTATTGGGAGGCGACTGTACGCACACATCCATCACCAAGCTCAGTATGCACACATTCCTGCACATACATACCCCGATACATACGCACAAACATGCTCACAGCCACACATAAACACGAACATTCACTCCACATACATCCACCCACATCCAGCCTGATACACACGCACACACATATTCATATCCATACCTACTAATTAGGGGAGGTGTGGCGGAGTGGTCTTGCCACTGGACTGGTAATCCAATGGATCCGGGTTCGAATCCCAATATGTCAATGGGAAGATATTATTGGGATGGAATTTGTGCTGTACCTAGTATCAGGGCATTACCACAGCACACCGAAATGCCAAAACAAAAAATGACCCTCATTGTTCCGTGATTAAATAGCATTGTATGAATATTCCCATAATCAAAAATATGCTACAGGGGGGCCAATGCCTATAGTGAGTTAATTGCTCAATAGGTGGCGTTCTGAGAGTGAGGGTCCAAGTGTGGGGAATGAGACTATCAAGCGCAGAGAGGCGGCTTCAGAGATGGGATTGCTTCGAGCCGTGAAGCTTCGCATGTCTCACTCCCTAGACTGGAGCAAGACCTCACGGGCCTCACTGTGTTCAGCGGTAGAGTGTAAAGGCTATCAGCCGATGCCCGAGAGGGAGTAGTTCGAATATAGAAGAACAAAAACTTGATAATTATATAATATGGCATTTATTGGACAACACATTAAAAGTGGAGATTGATAAGACTTAACAGTATATATACTGTATATATACAGTATATATACACAAACATCCACTCCAACACACCCGCAACAATACATACACACCAACGGACATGCACCCACACACACACCTATCCACTCTTTTAAGTAAACACATATTTTATCAATGTGGTAACGTACTGTACATTCATGGTCAAAAGTGCTCTGAAATGTTGTCAACCTGTTCACACTTATTGCCTGATTAACTTATAGTCCTGCCTCGCTGCCTTCCTGCACCAGGTAATTATCGACTTCTGAATATAGGGCGGAACGTCATATAATAGCAAAACTATATAATTATGTGTTTTTCTATCTGCCCCTCTCCCCTCTCTCTCTCTTTCTCGCGCTCTCTATGTCTCTCTCTCTCTCTCTCTGTATATAAGTGTACATTTCCCTTCAGAGTAAGTTCAGACTAACTTCTTTCTACCATATAATTATGAAACATTTTCTTATGGGCATTTCCTGACCCATAAGGTTACACTTCCCCATAATCTGGTACGGCTTTTTAGCCGGAGGGGGCGGAGGGTGGGAACAGAAAATTTTACTGTACTGTCTTATGCTTCTAGTATCAACTGTCCCTGTCTCTAGTAGTATTAAGACCGAGCCTCCTAATAGGGACCGGAAGGTCAGTGTGTTCTACTTATCTGTGAAACACACACACACACACATACACTTTCTCTCTCTCATTACTCCACCTTGCCCGCTCAGTTGAGAGATCAAATATTTATGGTCGGATATGAGTCAGTGTTGTACTTTTATATTATATTTTTTAGATGAAACACACTGAGGTTCCAAGTGGAGCAATCTTTAGCGGTGTGATTCTAATTAACATCTTGGTGTAAGCCAGAGTACAGATATTGTATTCATATATATTACATGTTGCGCGCGTCTGTGTGTGTGTGTGTGAGATAGTTAGTTAAAATAGGACTTCAGAGGCTATCAACCCTATTGGATTATTAAGCCAGCACACTTAAAGTCAAGAATACCGTCAGAACTGGAGCCTCTTTTCGGGAACTCCAGTCCCTTGACACTGAGTAGTGTGGGTGTATTATATATTATCATACTGCAACATTCATTATATTATTATAAGTAGATCAGTAATTAGTTTATTTCAAAGTATGCCTTAGCTGAAAGGCAAAATTAGATGTGCTTAGTATAATGTATGTATTTGTTTAAGTATGTGTGTGTGTGTGTGTGTGTATGTATTATGGTGTAAAGAATTACAATAATGGTACGTACGTATGTATGTATGTATAAATGTATATACTTAGGCACAATACCCCATAGCTGGGGGTGGCTGGCTCGAGGCAGAGCCCGAACAGAAACAAAATTGAAAGATCCAATTCTTAGGGTCCGGTACCACTTTCACGTTCCCCTGCCCCTTTCTCTGCCTCGTCTAGTAGAAGAATTTTACAAGGGGAGGAGGATTCCTAGCTTCCCGCCTACTAAGTAGGAAAAATAATACAGGAAGAGAGACACACAACAATGGATTGGGTAGAGGATTCCACACCTCACTCTGGACAGGACCAGCCCTCAAAATGGTACGGTATGATAAAGTGAAAACATATCTACCTTATTTATGCATATTGACCCTACATATTCGGGTCAGAAAAGAACACACAACATTTAGCAATGGCTCTACTTCAGTCATTCATAAGGCATACTTATTTGTGAGATGCTAATGCAATAAAGTAAAATCCCACACAGTTCCTATAGACGATTTTACAAACAATTATCGAATTATGTTGGTTAATATCAAAAGAGTTATGAGGCAAAGTGGTCATGAGGAAAAGTGGTCATCAGAAAAGGTGATCATGAGGAAAAGTGGTCATGAAGAAAAGTGGCCATCAGGTAAAGTGGTAATGAGGAGAACTGGACACGATAATACGATGTCATGAGGAAAAGTGGTCATGGGGGAAGTGATCATGAAACAAATTAGCCATGAGGAAAAGTGGGCATGAGGTGAAGTGGTCATGAGGCAAAGTGGTCATGAGGTGAAGTGGTCATGAGGCAAAGTGGTAATGAGGTGAAGTGGTCATGAGGTGAAGTGGTCATGAGGCAAAGTGGTCATGAGGTGAAGTGGTTATGAGGCAAAGTGGTAATGACATGAAGTGGAAATGAGGTGAAGTGGTCATGAGGTCATGAGGTCAAGTAGCCATGAGTAAAAGTGGTCGTGAGGTGAAGTGGTCATGAGGCAAAGTGGTAATGAGGTGAAGTAGTCATGAGGCAAAGTGGTCATGAGGTGAAGTGGTCATGAGGCAAAGTGTTCATGAGGCAAAGTGGTCATGAGGTGAAGTGGTCATGAGGCAAGGTACTGGTAATGAGGCGAAGTGGTCATGAGGCAAAGTGGTCATGAGGTGAAGTGGTTATGAGGCAAAGTGGTAATGACATGAAGTGGAAATGAGGTGAAGTGGTCATGAGGTCATGTCAAGGTGAGTAAAGGAGTGGTCATGAGGCAAAGTGGTAATGAGGTGAAGTAGTCATGAGGCAAAGTGGTCATGAGGTGAAGTGGTCATGAGGCAAAGTGTTCATGAGGCAAAGTGGTCATGAGGTGAAGTGGTCATGAGCCAAGGTACTGGTCATGAGGAAAAGTGGTCATGAGGCAAAGAGGTCATGAGAAGTGGTCATGAGATGAAGTGTTCATGAGGCAAAGTTGTCATGAGGTAAAGGGGTAATGAGGTGAAGTGGTCATGAAGAGAAATGGTCATGACGTGAAGCTGTAATGAGGCAAAGTGGTCATGAGGCGAAGTGGTCATGAGGCAAAGTGGTCATGAGGCAATTGAAGAGGTCATGAGGAGAAGTGGTCATGAGGCAAAGTGGCCATGAGGCGAAGTGGTCATGAGGCAAAGAGGTCATGAGGAGAAGTGGTCATGAGGCAAAGTGGCCATGAGGCAAAGTGGTAATGAGGTGAAGTGGTCATGAGGCAAAGTGGTCATGAGGAGAAGTGGTAATTAGGTGAAGTGGTCATAAGGTGAAGTGGTCATGAGGCAAAGTGGTAATGAGGTGAAGTGGTCATGAGGTGAAGTGATCATGAGGCAAAGTGGTCATGAGAAGTGGTCATGAAGTGAAGTGGTCATGAAGCAAAGTGGTCATGAGGTAAAGGGGTCATGAGGTGAGGGGATCATGAGGTGAGGTGGTCATGAAGAAAAATGGTCATGAGGTAAAGCTGTAATGAGGCAAAGTGGTAATGAGGTGAGGTGCTCATGAGGTGAAGTGGTCATGAGGCAAAGTGGTAATGAGGTGAAGTGGTAATGATGTGAAGTGGTCATGAGGCAAAGTGGTCATGAGGAGAAGTGGTCATGATAAAATGTTATGAGAAAAAGTGACCATGAGGCAAAATGGTCTTGAGGTTATGTCGTCATAAGGTGAAGTATGGTAATGAGGTGAATAGGCCAGGAGGAAATTTCATGATCAAAAGTGACCATAAGGTAAAGTGGTCATGAGGTGAAGTGGTCATGAAGTAAAGTGGTGAAGAGGCTATGAGTAAATGTCATGAGAAAAAGTGACCATGCGGTAAAGTGGTGATGAGGTGGAGTAACTGTACACTGTCTAAACCACTGGTTCTCACTCTGGGATCCATGAACCTCATGGGAGTCACAGCGATATATTCTGAAGCTCATAGCTAACTATGACTGGTATATAATTTATGAATTTGGAGAATCTTAATTGTAGCCTATTCCCATTATGAAAGGTGTGATTTATGTAGAGTCGTAAGCACTATTTTCTTCACACCGATTTGAATGTGTAAGAAGCCCAAACGAAACAATATATTGCTTAAATTATATCCCAGATGCTTCACAAATGTGTTTCAGTGATTCAAATGCTCACGACTGTACGTTGGCAATATACAGAAGCAATATTTGTGGTTACAGTATGTTAAAGATACCTATGTCATGAAATATTAGAGCGGAGTATATTACATTTCTGGGTTACAACTTTTGAAGACTTTACTGTATTATTATGTTCTCTCCACCAACCAACTCTACTCCTAAAATCGATTAATGAAATGAACAGACACATGTGGCAGTCCGGGGATTCGAACCTAGGATGCTCACACCGAAAATCAACACACTATGCACTGCACCACGAAGACAGTTAAAGAATACTGCACAAGCCTACGATTTATTATGCAGTTTCGAATCCTGCATACCAATCTTAGCATGTACAATATCCCAACTGCACTATCGGAGGCTATGCATATATTCAAAAACTAGATTTAGACTAGATCATTGTTAACACTTACGGTGCGGGCATGTTTCCGCCTATTTCCGCCATATTTGGGCTCATTGAGGCACTCCTGATTGATTAGGCAAGTGTCTGCATGAAATTAAATGTATTCAGGCAAAAACTAGAAGAAAATAGATTCAATATATATATGTATATATATATATATATATATATATATATATATATGTATATATATACAGTATATATATGGAATACTGTCAATAGCATGTATTTCTAAGATGCACACGAATCATGCAAGTTTATACTAATTGCTATAACACATACTATTTCATGTGCTTGAAAGCAGAAATCAATATTATAGTTTGATGGAGTATATGAACAGAATATGTAGTGCAAGAAGACGAATACATTCTTTAACACGATGGGAAGGGCTTTGCTTCTACTACATAAGTCACAGAGAAAGGAACTGAGTGGTGAATTATGAAAACAAATGGATAACACCTCGTGTCATGGAATGTGTAGTTAATATATTTATTTCATCAGTGAATGACGTTCATTATTACGGCGGAAAGTATGTGTATGTGTATTTATCACTTCATGAGATTAAATAGACTATAAGCTGAAGTTATAACTAAACTACAGTATAATTATATCTCGGGTTATGTGAACACTAAATAATCATCCGTTAAACATTTTGGTGTGACTCTAAAATGTCTAATTTCCTCCACTTGGATAAAACTGTCACACAGGTAATTAGTAAATGATTGACGAGCCGTCGGCTGTCACACTGATAATTATTAATAACCCAGATGTAAGTGTCATACCAAAATGTTATTCAGATCGTATCCATGTCAATATTAATAATAACAGGATTAGTTGAATAACTAATTATTGTGGAAATCGTGTTTAGTATTGTTGTTTGCATCAAGCTTACTAACATTATCTCGTAAAGCAGAGGTTAACAATTTAGGATACAGTCATTATGTAAATAGATAGATAGATGTATACATAAATATAGATAAATAGATAGATATACAGATAGATACAAATAGATAAGTATAAATATATGAAATCAGTGAAAAACACGGTGGAAAGCAAAATCCACAAACCTAACGAAATATTTTAGTTGATACAGATTTGCAAATATTAGAATTGAACTGATATGAGTAGAATTAGGTTGATGAAAAGTACAAGTATGAAAAAGTGAGGTACTTTATGTTCTTAATGAATACTGTAAAGAAAAATCCCATAATTTTGAAGAAGTCATGGAAGTTACCATATACTTTTCCATTTTTACATGTATTAATATGTCTTATTATGCATATTATTCTGGTTACTGTTTGACGATTTTATGAAATGTATAAAGGGTCTGTAGTCAAAGTATTAATTGAAAAAGAGTCTATCCCTTCAATTACATGGGATCCTTCCTAAACTGAATTAAATCGTCTAATGGTAAGTAAATAGGATACTGCGTTGATATTACTCAGTATTATGACGTTTGTCCATTATATTTTGGCTAACATGAGACGATTGTATTCAGCTATGGAAGGCCCTCAGGAATCAAAACTGTATTATGCATGTCCATTAACCCTCAGCCTTCCCAGAATCTCCTCCTGAGCTGAATAAATTCGTCTAATAATGAAGATAATATAATGTGAAGCCTCCTTCTCTTTTCCCATTCCATCAGTGCTACCTCTCCGACAGTCAGAGTTCCCCCCATGGCTACTCCCTCGCCCTACCGTTTGTACAGCTGCCCTCCCCCCCTCCAAGGCCTCTTCAACCCCACAGTTGCTTTATGCTCAGTTTGCGGAACACATGCTATACCACTCTTCAGCCGTTCCAGTGTACACTGTTGTTTCCAAGACCTCCGCCGGTACAGGGTTTGCGGGTGTGTTCCCGGACCGGACCTTCCAACGTCACATCCAACCATGTGATAGTGTCTTTACGGCCGAGTTATTTGCTATTTTATTTGCCCTATGTACTATTTTTTGTTCACACCTGCATACCTTTGTAATTTTTAGTGACTCTGCTATTACCTCTAACCGACTCGTGCCACGGCGTATTCCTGCATCTGATTACTTCCCGCATGTTACTTAATTACTACGTCAGCGCTGGCAGGACGAGTGGACCTCCATGAGGGTGTCTGATGTCAAACTGCGTTCTGTCAAACCTTCCGTCGTACCTTGGAAGTCTTCCTCTCATTGCAATCGTCGATGGGAGACCGCTCTAGCCCGTCTTCGGTTCGGCCACACCAGGCTCACGCATGGTCATTTGATGTCCTGTGATGTCCCCACGCTCTGTCCTTGCTGCCATATTCCAGTGTCTGGGCAGCATCTCCTGATAGACTGTCCGCGTTTCTCCAATGCCCGACGGCAAGCATTCCCCTTCATATTCTCCCTTCATCGCCCCCCTGTCTTAGCCGATATGCTTGGAGAGTCCCCCACTTTCTCCCTCCCACATCTTATGCGGTTTCTCCTCCATACCCGTCTCCTTCAGCTTCTTTAATTAGTGTTTCCTAGTCTTCTTATCCTCTACTCCTTATTGCGCCCAGCCCCACAACAACTCCGATGTTTTTTTTACACAAAGTTTATTTTGGTGCCACATAGTCTTTTTAGGCTTGGTGTGAATACCTATTTTAATAATAATATAATGTGATATAGAGTCATATGTACTGAAAGGGTTAAACCTCCAGCGGCCTAACCAAAACTAACCATCACAATATATTACAGTTTCTCTCAAATAATAACAACATGAGATATTGCAACAACAAATGCCACATATTTATTATTTTGGTCATTGGTTTAAACGCGAACTAATGAATACATTTCATAGAATTGGTTAACGTATAATGGCTTGTATTTATATTCTCGTTCAGCTGTCCGGATTTCATATGTGGGTGTGTAATTGGGAGGATGAGAGTTGGTTGTAATTAATTTCGAATATATACAGCAAACACATATATACTGTATTTGTATTTGTATGTTTGTTTTTGTTTTGTCTTTCTACGAAGTAAGTATGTATAAACATTAAATTACTGTGAGACTTTCCAGGACTTTTTAAAATATTACAAGGGAGCAATGCAAACGAAGCCAATCAAGATCTTGAGGAAATATGTGATGATTGCAGGGAGAAAACTAAAAGTAAAAATAAGAAACACGGAAAAAACACTTCAGAAAAGAATCCTAAAGCGGAGTGGAAAGAACAAGGAGAATGATAACAAAATGAAGTCCAGGAAACACAGATATCTTGTACTACAGTAAATGTTGACTCCCCAAGACACCAGTTTAGAGAGACACACCAACACTTTCTACGGGATTCATTATTCGGACAATCTGGTCCAATAGCTTTCCTGTGAAATGAAAACTATATCAAGGGATGGAATTACAATAAAGTGAGAAAGCTTAGGACTACTATTCTGAAAGTAATGACTAGGCGCCTTATTGAGCCATGATAAAGCTCTGTATAAGTTTAACAGACAGCTCAGCACAGTTTAAGTGGCAGTGAGCAATGTATTGTTGAATAATAAGTATTAAGCCCGCTGAGGTGAGGACACAGATAAATTGTACATGGTACGGTACGTCTGTAAATAACCACTCATCTTTACCTGATCCATCAATTAGCAAAGAAGCTCTCTGACTTGCTGGAGTAAATGAAGCTGTGCATGGGCTGAAAGGTGAGATGGCGCAGCTGGTGTCATTTTTGGAACAATACTGACAACTGGGATGCAATTAACTTTCTTAAATTGAAATTGTTCACCCAAATTGTTAATGGGGCTTGATCATTACATTTGGAAATTGAAAGGAGATGGCCAGGACTTTATCAAAGAATATAGTGCCGTAATACTTTACCCTTCCAGTATACTGTACGCGGACGCGTTTCTTTATATTATTCTAGTCATTAGTAGACGATTTTAAGCAATTTAGGATATCATTGTGAAAGGGTTGATTGAGATAGAGTATAGCCCCTGATGTATAGAGGCTTTTCAATAATTACAAAATACAAGCTAAAGATATGCAGAATAAAGTACAAGTGCATCTTTGTACAAGGAAAGGGCTAATGTACTGGACATTGTCTTTTCTACTGATATTTTGTTTCCATATCGGAAGATGTAGATACTTGACCGAATTTTATAATTGGGAGTCCCTTTATAATATTACACTAGGTTTTGAAAGTAGCTTCTTGCAATTGCTGTTGATGCCAAGAAAGCGTTTGATACAATGATCCGTGAGTGTCTATAGCAAGTGGTCCATAAGGCATCCAGGATAAATATTGATATGGTGTCTAAACTAGTAAGCAAAACATATGTCCATGCGAAAAGTTACTTGTCAGAGGAAGAGTTGCAGCCCAGGGACTCATTCGGCTTCATTTGTGTTTGTGAGTGCGCCCAAGTGCTATCACGGCGTATAACCACTTATTGATTGAATGAGTATATTCAAATTAATAACTGGCCCTTTCGAAATCAAAGGGTTAGTTGGAATTATTATGAAAAGGAGAAAGAATGAGAAAGAGGAGTGACATGTATGAAAAGGTAAAAGAAGGAAGCAAATAAAACAAGATATAATCCGATGATGAGAGGAAGGTAAAAGGAGTAAAGCGGGAAAACGGAAGTAGGAATAGGAAGATAATACATGAAAAAGGAGAGAAGAAAGGACGAAGAGGAAGGAACACGAAAACAAATGAGAGAGAAGATGAATGAGCTATTCAAAATGGGGCTGAGAGAGAGAGAGAGAGAGAGAGAGAGAGAGAGAGAGAGAGCTACATAGAGCTACATAGATACACAGACCACACAGACCTCAAGGTCCTTACTAGGCAGTCTGGCCTTACAAACTATAATATGCATATATGCATATATACACATACACACATACACATACATACATATACATATATATATATACATATATACACATACATATACACATACATACATACACACATATATATACAGTATATATATACATACTGTACAGTGCACACACATACATATACATACATTTTTTTTTGTTTTTGTTTTTTTTTCATTCATATCACCCCAGCCCTCTGCAGATAGAGGTCAAGCCTTCCCTTGAAGGCGTTTATTGTGTCGCTCTCCACCACTCTCGCTGGTAGTTTATTCCACTCTGTCGCCACACTGTAGGTGAAGAAACTCTTTGTGACATCTAGGTTTGCCTTTTTGGTTTTTAATTTCATTCCATTTCCGCGAGTTTGATTAGTATTGTTTAATGTGAATAGTGCATTTACATCGACTTTGTCGAAACCTTTTAGTATCTTAAAGCACTCAATAAGCTGACCCCTCAACCTCCTCTTTTTTAATGAGAACAGGTTCAATCGTTTAAGTCTTTCTTCATATGGTTTATTTCTTAATGAGGGTATCATCTTCGTCGCTCTACGCTGTACTGACTCGAGTCTTACAATGTCCTTGATCAGATAAGGTGACCAGAACTGCACACCATATTCAAGGTGGGGCCTCACCATACTTTTGAACAGTGGCACTATTACGTTTTCATGTTTATATGTAAATTTTCGTTTAATAAAGCCCAATGCTATGTTTGCCTTATTTGCAGCTGCTATACATTGGTCGGAAGTTTTTAGGTTTTCAGATATTAGTACCCCTAGGTCTTTTACTACCGTTGCGGTTTTTATTTGTTTGCCATTCATTTCGTATTTGTATTTCATATTTCTGCTACCAACCTGCAGCACCTGACATTTATCGACATTGAAGGGCATCTGCCATTTTTTCGACCACTCTGATATCTTGTTTAAATCAGATTGCAACGCATTTCTATCATCTTCGTTCAGGACTGTATTTCCTATTTTTGTATCGTCGGCGAATTTGGAAATGGTGTTGTTTACCCCTACATCGATATCGTTAATGTAAATGAGAAACAGGACCGGTCCAAGGACTGAACCCTGTGGAACTCCACTAGTGACAGGCTCCCACTCCGATTCCACTCCATTTATCACCACTCTCTGTCTTCTGTCCGTAAGCCAATTTTTATCCAAGAATGAATTTCACCTTTGATACCTATCCTCTCCAGTTTAGCCAATAGTTTTCGGTGAGGCACCTTGTCGAAAGCTTTTTGAAAGTCCAAGAAGATTATATCTAGTGATTTCGTCATGTCGTTATATGTGAATAGTTTGTTATAAAATTCAATCAAATTTGTTAGGCATGACTTATTTGATCTAAAGCCGTGTTGACTATTTTTGATTAGGTTGTTTGATTCGAGGTAATCTACAATCTTATCTCTAATGATTTTTTCCATGATTTTTCCTACAATTGAAGTTAGGCTAATTGGTCTGTAATTACTCGCTTTGGCCTTGCTACCCTTCTTGTATATCGGCGTAATGTTCGCATCTTTCCAATCACTCGGTACAATCCCCTGTAGTAGTGATAAGTTAAATAGTTGTGTCAGGGGTTTTGCTATTTCGTCCTTGACATTCTTAATTATTTTCGGGTGGAGCATGTCGGGTCCCGGGGTCTTATTTACATTTAAATTACTCAATTTGCTTTGTACTTCGGTAACACTGATGGTGAAATCTCCTATCTCATGAGTTGAGGTGTTATTTTCAAGGGTATGATCGATAATTTCTTCTGTGAAAACTGAGCCAAAATATTTGTTGAGCAGATTTGCCGTGTTTGTGTCGCCTGTTATTGTCTGGCCATCTTCTATTAGCGGTCCGATTCCGCTTTTGATCTGTTTATTTTTGTTTACGTAACTGTAGAATTTTGGGGGTTTGTGGCACTTTCTCTGGCAATAGTCATTTCGTAATTTTGTTTGTTCGCCCTAATTATTTTTTTCACTTCCCTTCTACTATTTTTGTACAAGTTTTTAATTACTTCAGTGTTTGTGTTATTTTTTACAAGTTTGTGGAGTTGATTCCTTTTCCTTATTGCCTTGCCAATGTCTCTACTGTACCAAGGGGGCATACTTGATTTCGTACTACGTTTTGGTTTCATGGGTACAAATTGTTTATGCGCTTCTGTAATTGTAGACTTAAAATGTCCCCATAGTTCATTTACTTCGTTTATATTTATGAGGTTTGAGTGTATGTTTGATAGCGATTCCTTAAGTCCGTCATAATTTGCGTTTTTGAAGTCCGAAACCATTCCTGTTGTTTTTACTGAGGAATATTTGCTTATAACGTTGATTCTTAAGATTTTATGATCGGACGTTGCCAGATGTTCACCTACATCCAGGTTTGATAATAAATTTTCTTGGGTAGTGATTACGAGGTCTAGTATATTCCTGTCTCGCGTCGGCTGTTTTACGTGTTGAGTCAAAAAATTGTCCTGGATGAAGCTTGTCATTAGGCGTGACTCAGCATTTTTTCCGGTCGTGGTATTCCAGTCAATTAGGGGGAGGTTATAGTCACCTAGTAAAACTGTTTCGTCGGAATTAAGGGTTTTCTCTAGTATTTCATAAAAAATTGTATCATCGGCAACAGTTAGTCTCGGTGGTCGGTACGCTGTAGTGATATTTAAGTTCATGTTTTTTGTATTTATTTTGACGCACACTTTTCTGCATTACTTTCGGGGAGAGTCACCTCGACTGGGTTTAAGTAGGTTGCAACGTACATTGCAACCCCCCCTCTTTGTTTTCCATTGTTACGGTCTTTATGAAAAAATTTATATGGCTCTATGTGATATTCATGAAGTAGATCTTTATTTTTAAGGTTCAGATGTGTTTCCGTTATACAAATAACGTCAACTTTCTCATTTAATAACAGACATTTGAGTTCGTCTATTTTGTTTCTTATTGAGCAGGCATTTATGGATATTATTTTTATATCATTTCTCTCAGCATGCGCTGGATTTGTTTTTCTTATTGGTGAGGATGGGTTTGGGGTTATGACTTGAAGCCGCGGCGGGTTGTCAAATTCATTCAGTTGGTTGGGTTGGCTTGGATGGGGTTGGGTGGGGTTGTTTAGTTTGTTTTGTGGTTCAGGTAGGTAAGTTTTCGCAACTTGTGGGCCATTGGGGTTGACGGTTTCCTTTAAATGGTTGTGATGGACTTCTAAGGGTTGGGTGGGGTTATTTATTTCTCTTAACTGTGCGGGTGGAGTTTGATTGGGTGGGGGAGAGAGAGAGAGAGAGAGAGAGGGAGAGGGAGGGGGGCGTGGGGTGAAACCAAGCAAGCCGTATCAAACATACATAATATTTATATATTATGACTATACGAAAACAATGAAGGAAAAGTTGGAACAGTAACATGATACACATACCCAAAGAGGAGGAGGAGGAGGAGGTATAAGAAATGAAATTACTAAAGGAAGTGAGATGAAAATGTTGGTCTAAACGATATGAAGGAGAAGAAGTAGGACATTCATATTTTGGTATAGGCAGTCGCGCAGGGAACTGATAGAACAAGACGAAACAAAAAAGACTGGCAAGAAAATAAAAACATGATACTACTGATGAACATATTGAATGAAGCTGACATAGAATGAATATTGAGAACAGAAGACAATTATTAATCTGAGCATGTAGAAGAAGGGATAACAAGAATTGTCAGAAGGTAAACAATGCGATATTAAAATACATACATACATACATACATACATACAATTTTAAGACTGAGTGCTCCACACATACCTGCAGCTTCAGTCTCTTGTCCTAATGGCGGCGTTCCAGGCAACCCTGTTAAGGGCTGCTTCACTTGTCAAGAGAGATGAAAATGTTGGTCTACACGAGATGGAGGCGAAAGAGGTAGGCAAGTTTTATGTTGTTAAGGATAAGAGGCATGCAAATGATGGAAGAAGACAACTAGGGAAAATATAATGAGATGATATGACGAAGACAATAGTAAGAACAATGATGATGAAACAAACAAAAAGTAAAGAAAGTACACTTATACTTTAACTGCATAAGAATGTCGCCTGATGAAACACTGAATAAATATGAGGTTTGGGAAAGACAGTGTGAGTGTGTGTGTGTGTGTGTGTGTGTGTAAGAACTGATGAGGTAAGATAATTGATAGGTTGAGTGCCGCATGAATATACTCACAACTTGAGCCAGGAAGGTCATCCCGACAACATGCCAAAACCGCTTCAAATTTCTGGCTATTGACGAGGAAGAGGAAACGGAAGAAGTTCGGCTTGTGGGCGACTCCATGGTCCGTGGCCAACTAACCGAGTTCTGCGCCAGGGCACCCAGGACCAGAAAGCGATTCTGTATCCCAGGTGGCGGCGTGGACAACATTGTTGCGGCTGTGGAAGAGGTTTCCAGGCTCGCCCCCGCAAGCACTACGTACATCATCCACGTTGGATCTAACGATGTCCAACGGACGCGGTCAGAGGAACTACTTTGCAAGTACCGGCGGCTGATCAGGTCCTTCCAGGAAAAATCTAATAGAATCTTAATTTCAGGAATTGTTCCCCGGAATGATGTAGAAACCGATTCTACAACATAGCTACCAGGACAAATCGCTGACTAGCCAAACTCTGCAGGGAGGAGGACATCGGCTTTGTCGACACGTGGGATCATTTTTACTATGATAAATCTTTGTTTTCAGGAGATGGTGTACATCTCAATGAAGTAGGAGCTGCACGTCTTGGTCGTCTGCTGAACGATGCAGTCAAGGATTTCCGTTCAAAAAACGGGGTCAACCAGACCCCAGACAGGGTAGTGTAAGTCAAATACGAACTGAAAATTCAGACAATGCACAATCGGTAACATCTAACTCTAATACTCTTAAGGTGTTTTATGTAAATGCTCGTAGCATACGCAATACATTTTCAGATCTGGAGGAAATCGTGTTTACAGAACATTATGATATAATCGGCATTACAGAATCTTGGTTAAATACGGAAGACAGATACTTTTTAGCCGAATATACGCTTCCTGGTTATACAATGTTTGAGGAAAGTTGGATCAATAGAAATGGAGGAGGAGTTCTGTTTTTTATAAAGGAGTCTTAATCCCGTCTTAACCCTTAATTAGCGGCTCACCACATAAGTCGTATTTAATAAAGCTGGACTATGTGGCGGCGCTCGACATAGGTCGAGTGGCAATTTCAGCACGTAATGTTGCTGAGAGAGAGAGACAAGTGGTGGCAGGAGACTAGCGAGCGTATGACTGCTCCAGACCACCGCGGCGAACCTACTGACACGAATCTCAGCTCCCTCCTCCCTCTCTCACTCGCTACATACTGAATTATATGGGGAAAGTACCGAATTACATGCTTTTTGCACTCGCGTTGCACGGTTATTGCAAGAAAACTAGCCATCATAAAAGGATCGTTATGGTGTCATTCAAAAGCTCTGTTTATGCCCTTTCAGGGATAGGTACTTGTTTTACTTTCTGGGTCTTATTTAGGCATGAAAATGATCACGTAAACAGCCCTATTTTGGCTAAAAACACCCTGCTGGGCGGTACATATAAATAAACCGCATAGGCCGCTCTTAAGGTGTTGTCAAAACCTCAAATTGCGAATATAGACATATCTTACGTACTATTAAATAATAAACGAGGAACTAAAATAACACTAGCTTTATTATACAGACCCCCATCTCAATCAGTGCAAACTGACAGTGAAATTTATGAACAAATTGCAGAAATAACTAACATACAAGATACCGTAATTCTTGGCGATTTCCACTTACCCGTGACTAAATGGGGCGATATTCTTTCTTCACACTCTGGACACGACCTCTATGCTAACTTGCAAGAGAGTTCACTTTTTCAATTTGTACAATCTCCGACCCGTGGTAATAATGTGCTTGACCTTGTACTCGCAACAAAAGAAGAATTAATAGAGAATTTGAATGTTGGTAACAGCGACCATCGTACGATAGTCCCTAATTTTAAGAAAGCAAATTTTCATAAACTTAAATCAAAGCTTAAAGAAACTGACTGGAGCTTTCTGACTAACAATAACGACATAAATACATCTTGGGAGTGTTTCACAACCACTTACCTTAAGGCAGTGCAAGACTGCAAACCATCGAAAATACGGCGTCCAGGCCATAATGATAAGCCCAAATGGTGGAATAAAGATATTTCAGACTGTCTGCTTGCTAAAAAATTTGCTAATGATAGATTAAAATCCTCACAAAATGACGAAGAACGGGTGAAATTTGTAGAGCTACGACGCAAAGCCAAAAAGTTAATTAAGCAAAGTAAAAAGACCCTGGAGTTACATGTTGCGAATCAAAGTAAAACAAACCCGAAAGAATTCTATAGTTATATCAGAAAGAAAAAAGTAGTTACTTCAACTGTTGGACCGTTAGTCGATGAAAATGGAGAATACACCAAAGACGAAGTACAAATGAGTAATGCCCTCAATACCTTCTTTGCATCAGTTTTTACAACCGAAGACCTCAGTGATATCCCTACACCATCGCCGATTCAGATTGATAATTCAGATGTTCTAAGCAATATCACCATTACAGAGAGAGAAGTATTGAATTGTTTAGATAAACTCAAGGTAAATAAAACGCCTGGACCTGATACAATCTCGCCTAGAGTTCTAAAGGAAGCTAAGGATGAGCTCTCCAAACCACTGACATTGCTATTCAATGTATCCTTGCAGTCTGGGACTATGCCTGATCAGTGGAAGCTAGCCAACGTAACACCGATATTAAAAAAAGGCAGCAAATCCCTACCCAGCAACTATCGTCCAATTAGCTTAACCTCAATTGTATGTAAAATGCTAGAAACGGTCATAAGAGACAGACTCGTAAATCACTTAGAGGCCAATAACTTACTTAACACCTTACGAGCGGCCTATGCGGTTTATTTATGTGTACCGCACAGCGGGGTGTTTTTAGCCAAAATAGGGCTGTTTACGTGATCATTTTCATGCCTAAATAAGACCCAGAACGTAAAACAAGTACCTATCCCTGAAAGGGCATAAACAGAGCTTTCGAATGACACCATAACGATCCTTGTATGATGGATAGTTTTCTTGCAATAACCGTGCAACGCGAGTGCAAAAAGCAGGTAATTCGGTACTTTCAGTACATAATTGAGTATGTAGCGAGTGAGAGAGGGAGGAGGGAGCTGAGATTTGTGTCAGTAGGTTCGCCGCGGTGGTCTGGAGCAGTCATACGCTCGCTAGTTTCCTGCCACCACTTGTCTCTCTCTCTCAGCCACATTACGTGCTGAAATTGCCACTCGACCTATGTCGAGCGCCGCCACATAGTCCAGCTTTATTTAACTCGACTTATGTTGCTCGCCGCTAATTAAGGGTTAAAGATACTCAACACGGCTTTCGTAACAAAAAATCCTGTTTAACAAACCTCTTAGACTTCTTCCACGATATCCTCAACCTCTACGATGAGAGTAAAGCTGTAGATATTATATACCTTGATTTTCAAAAGGCCTTTGACAAAGTTCCCCACAAACGTTTACTGCTAAAACTAAAAGCGCATGGAATACAAGACGGTGTGTACAAATGGATAGAAAATTGGCTCAGCGACAGAAAGCAAAGAGTAGTCATAAACGGTAAGGCATCTAAATGGACCAATGTAAGTAGCGGGGTACCCCAGGGATCGGCACTAGGACCAATTCTCTTTCTAATTTACATCAACGACATAGATGAGGGTCTCACCTGTACAATCTCAAAATTTGCTGACGATACAAAAATTGCAAATAGCGTACTCTCAAAAGAACAAGTTGACGATATGCAACACAATCTAGATAAATTGTCATGTTGGGCCCAAATTTGGCAAATGAGTTTCAATGCGGATAAATGTAAAGTACTACATATCGGATACCTAAATGAGAAAGCAAACTATTCGATGAATGACACTCAGCTTAAGAATGTAAACAGAGAAACCGATCTGGGAGTAACAATATCGAGTAACCTAAAACCGAGTCAACAATGTTCAGAAGTTGTTAAGAAGGCAAACAAAATAATTGGCTTTATAGGCAGGTCATTTGAGCATAAATCCAAAGAAGTTATCCTAACCTTTTACAATTCCTTAGTCCGCCCTCTTCTGGAATACTGTGTTCAATCCTGGTGCCCTTATTACCAAAAAGATATAAACAAGGAAGAACGAGTTCAACGTAGAGTTACCAAAATGATACCTAGCCTAAAGAACAAACCATACGAAGAGCGTCTTAGAGAATTAAATCTCTTTCCTTTAACCCAGCGCAGATTAAGAGGTGACTTAATTCAAGTGTTCAAAATCATCAAAGGCATCGACAATATGAACTGTAGTAAGTACTTCACTATCGACCAATCTAATTACACGCGGGGAAACGGTTGCAAAATTATTGGTAAATCTCTTAACTCACACGAATCTAAGAATTTCTTCTTCAATCGATTGTCAACTTGTGGAATGGGCATCCCCGAGACGTTATAGACTGCAGCACCGTTGATTCATTTAAACTCCGCATAGACAAATATCTCGCATCAAACCCGCGACTGACTGCGTTTGTAAATGAATAACTTTATTTTATCCCCCCCTCAGTTACTAACCCATCTGTCCCCTACTAACTTCCTAATCCTGCCACGGACATTAGCTCTAGGGCAGTAGTTCCCTTTCCAATGTTCCCTTACCCACTCTAAACCACTGTTTGGACACTTGATCCTCAGTGTTTTGGAGGACAAGCAGCCTAGAAGGGTCACTAGACCTGTTGTTGCTTGATTTCCTTTGTACTCCTTTGTACTCCTTTGTAACTTTCACATGCATGCACTGCACACTCATAATCACCTAATCGTACACACACACACATACGCCCACAAACGCACGCGCTCATAGACATGCACACACGGCACTTTATCTATCTATCTAGTTACTCAGGAAAAGTGGGGATTGGGCCTGAGTAAATAGATAGATAGATAGAGTATCGTGTGTGCATATCTATGAGTGCGTGCGTTTGTGGGCGTATGTGTGTGTATACGACTAGGTGATTATGAGTGTGCATGCATGTGAAAGTTGTGCGCAAATGCGTGCTTGCGTACGTACGTTTCAGGTGAATATAAGCACACAAGTAATATAAATTACACCAACAAAACCGGGAAAAAAGGTAAGGTAAAGTGATAGTGGAAGGGGGTATGACCTACCACACACTATGAAGGTCAGGGAACATATTGGAGGACCAAGACAGGGAGAGTGTAACTAAGGTTACGTAAAGACTGTATGCCCGGAAGGCAAAGGGATATAGAAAACGTGCATAGAAGAGAAGAAGAATGGGAGAGAGAGAAGAAACATCGCATTAGAGGAAGGATAAGTGCATAGGATAGGACATAACGTATGGGAGAGAAGATAAAACGTGCATTGGAGTGATGTACAAGAACATGACAGAAAGGAGACTTTGCATGGGAGATTAAAATGCATGGGATATGGACATCTTAGAAGAAAATAGGAACAAAACAATAAATTGCAATGGAAGAATAGGGATAGAACGAGCGATGGGTTAAAGTACATGGGAAAAGGGAGACAAGATGGAATAGTTACTATAGTGAATTTTATAAAGAATAGCAAAACATTTGCAGACAATTGCGGATCTTTGATGAATCTAGTAAATCTTTTAAGAGCCCTTAGTTGGAAAAAAATTGCTGATTTACATAGTAGTACATTATTTGATTAATAACACTAATATTTACATAACATTTTGGTATACATATGATTATACTGTACACTTAAAATACATACACAAATTCATGCATTTACATAAATACAAACGCACATGCGTACTTATACATACAAGCATATACTAGTAAGTACAAATCTATAAATACGCAAATGCATACAAACACTTAAATCTATTTACGTAAACAGACATAGCTGGACAAGTATTACTATCTCAGGTAAAACATGTAACGATTCCATTAGACAACACTACAATGATTTATTAATGAACTCTTGAGAATATTTTAATGGATGGCAAACAATACTCAGTAGGTAGTATATCTTGTAAGTATATTATTTTTCAGCGGCGTTTGAAGCTGTTTACAGTTAGTAAGAGTTTGATATCATTAGGGAGATTGTTGTATATTTTGGCTTCATGGTATCTGATGTGAGTTTGAGACTGATAAAAGAGAACGGAAGGCAATCTTAAGACTTAAATCTGGATTGGTAATCCAATGGACCCGGGTTCAAATCCAGATATGTCAATGGGAAGATATTATTGGGATTGAATTTGTGCTGTACCTAGTATCAGTGCATTACCACAAAGCCAACCGAAATGCCAAAAAAATACCCTCATTGTTCCCTGATTAAATAACACTGTATGAATATTCCCATATTCAAAATATGTTACAGGGGGACAATGCCTAGTGAGTTCACTGCTCAATAGGTGGCGTTCTGAGAGTGAGGGTCTGAGTCTGGAGGGTGAGACCGTGAAGCGCTTGAGCGAAGCAACGGGCCGCTTCAGAGATGGAGCTGCTTCGAGCCATGATGAATGCTTCACATGTCTCACTCCCCAGACTGGAACAAGACCTCACAGGCTTCACTTGTGTTGAGCGGTGGAATGTAAAGGCTCTCAGCCTATGCCCGAGAGGGTACAGTAGTTGGAATATAGAAAAAAATAAAAATAAAATAAAAAGTCAATTGATATTTCTCATCTGGTATCCATTATTCATATAGGTATAATCATTATTTGAGGCTAGACCATTAATACTTTCATATACAAAAGTAGCGCAAGTCATAATATGTATGTCAGGAAGTTTGAGTAATATATTTAAAAAGGCATCGTTGGTATGTTCTCTTTCCTAATCCTTCAATTATTATCACCACTCGTGTTTATATATTAACCAGGGGGTTGCGTGCCTCCCTGCTCGCGGCGCCACAAACAGTGTTGCAATAGATAAAATTAGTCAATTAATGCATAATATATTAGCATTAGGGATTTTTTTTGCTTAGCTCAAATCTAGTTAAGTAAAGAATGCCACGTTGTTTAGCAATTTTGTCTCTTAAGATGTTAATGTTGTTACGACCGGCACTACAAAATAAACAAGGGCACTTAAAAATGGACTGGATGGTAGGCTATATCTGCAACAACGGTACGCTAATTCCAAAACCCTCGAACTATTACGCCGGTGAACAAAAACGCTTAAAACCCTCCAGAGTTAATCTACTGGATAACGGGGTATCAATTAACTGGGTTTTAGTGCACTTCTACAAAGGTTTTCCGGTGACGGCAAAGCCAACTCACAACAGGAGTACTTATGCTACGAAAATGCTCTAAAGTAATAACAATGCTTGAATAAACTATCATAAGATAAAATAAAGGAATATATGCTTACGTTAACTTTAGTGTGAGTCTGTACTCAACACTAAACTCTTCAATGCTCTATGAAAACACTGGAAGTCTAGTCCTACAGCAATCAGATAAGGAATCTTCTGAAAAGGTCTGATGCTCTAAGATGCTCGTTAATATAGAACAGAAATAATGCAGGGGCAGGACACCAAAATATACACCAATAAGCAGGATACATATATATAACAAGGGAGTGCAACAACTCTGTGACAGCACCAATAATAACCACTCAGAAACAGTACTTCCTTAGCCAACGTACCAGCCAAACTGGGTTGTGCACTATGCATCAACCTAGGCTAAAATAAGGCGTGAATAATTCCTAAAGCATACACAATGAAAGTTAATAAACACAATGCTGTCTTTCTCACTAATAAAGTCCAGCAGTGGCATAAAAGGTACTAGGAAACTAGGCAGAGCACAAGCATGCTCATAGCCTACTGTCTCCCCTTGAACAGATTTCCCTTATGTTACGTTAAGTGACTTGGAGGCTCTCTTGGTAAGTCCAGATCTCTAGTATCTGGTCTTGCCCTGGTGCTCCACAAAGGTCAACAAAATGAGGTAGCAAGCATACAGGTAAGAGTAGGCAAAATCCCTTCACCTGTATACTGCTACACTCGCAAAGGAAAAATATGCACAAGGGTTATAGGCTAGCTAGCTTCGTCGATGTTGTACAGGCTCTGACTTGCCACATACATAACTCAGACAACGACCAAAGATACCTTCCACTGTCTAGCATTAAATAGTAGGAAAGAACAACTCAATAATTAGAAGCACCCCAACACTAGGCTACCATATGACTATGACTCTGCTAATCCCTAAAACTATTGCAAACATATATGGAGAACTGGTGCTGGTAATACGACTGGCCGACTATGGAAGTCGTATGCTGAACCAAAAGGGATAAGTAATTGAATAAAGAGAGAAGTATGAAAAAGAAGAAGTTCAGAGAGAGAGAAAGTAGTACAGGGGTTAGATTGGGGGACAGATTGCATAGGACATGTAGGACCATGCACGCTATGCAAAGCTCTGCAGGAGATTCCCGGCGGGGACCCCCCCAGCACCAACACTAGGACAGCGGCATCCAATCACAGACCACTACGTCATGAAAAGCAAGCGTCCTAGGACACGCCAGGCCCGTCAGCCAATCAAGGGCGTGGGAAAGCCCGCGCGAGCGAGGGAGGCACACGTACATACACACGCACATAATACAACCTCGCTGCCTACCTCGCTCTTTCTCCTTAACTTCACACAAAGCATCTTATATTCTATCAATGATATAAAATACTTCCAAGTGTCACAGACAAGAATAAAGACCACCACTGATCTGTCTGTGACAACATGAACTCTATGAAAGAAAGAACATCGTTCTACGATTATTGTAGCCCATTTCACTGCCCTGGCGAGCGCTAGCGAGTTATGAGTGCATTCTGGCAAGCTGGCCAGCATAACACCCCGCCCAAGATGTGGGACGTTTCTGCCTCAGGTGAACTCCACATCTGACCAGACAGAATGCCCACCAACCCCGCGCGGGATCACCCAGCTACTCTCCCAAGTTGTAAAAACAAGGCATGATCACAAACATAAAACACTGCATTATATAAAACAAATCAGCACAACACTTCCCCAAAATAATAGCATCATAATAATTATATCACGCTCAACGAGCAAGCTTCACCAAGCCTAGTCTACTAAGACAACAACTCAGAGTGTCTTAGATGCTTGCTGTGATATACTGCACTTATATACTATCAAAAAGAAAGAGTGTTTATGTGAGGTTTTTATATTTTTAATGGTGTTTTTGGCGGCGTTGCACTACAGGGGCAAGCCTAATTTTTCTCCACTCTCAAACACACACTGACTGAACGGTGAGGGTTCTCCTGCAAACATACCCTCCCGTGACAAACAATCAGCCAAAACATTATCAGTGCCCTTAACATGCCACACATCCAACTTGTGTTCCGGCAGCAAAACAACACCTGACACTGATAAACTGCCCAGTTCATCACAAGACTGGCACTTCTCTTCGCTCTCTCCGGCAACGGGGACTGCCAATAACCCTTCACTATTTCCACCTTAGTGATAAACGAGGCAGCCCCGATGCGGTCTATGGGGTCGTCAACTCTGGGTAATGGATAGGCGTCTGTCAGGGATAATGCACCAACACTCTTACAATCAACACAAACACGGGTCTTGCCACTCAACTCAGGTTGCAAACTCACTGGCAACGATCACTCACGATATCCTTTATCCCTCAGACCCTTCTCCAACATGAAGTCTAGCTCTGCTTTCCCGACAGGCTGTTGAGCAGGATTTATACCGTAGGGAGCCAATTTGAACCTTGCACTGTCTCCAGCCTCCATGTCGGATTCTACCCCGTACATCAGGCTTGGAGAAGCAACAAACATGCGGACGTACTGCCACAGCCTAGTAAACAACTTCTCTTGGCGCTTAGGAACAAGAGGTTGCAACTTATCTCGAAGAACAACATGCCTAGTGCCCTCCCACAACCCAGGCGAGACCGCAGCTTCTAAACTATAGTCTCCCTCCTTCTCCACCTTCGTCCCTAGAGCAGCCAGGTCATGAGAGGGACAATCAGGACCACCTGTGCAGTCACTCCCATAGTTCATACTTGCTAAGGCTTCCCTGCCGATACCGTACATGCGCACCCCCGCATTCCTTGCGACTACATCTGCCTGCACAGCATCACCGCCTTCAGCGACACGGCCAGATACAGTCGGTCTATGGTAGGGCTGTTGCATTCGACTAGAGCAGCATTGGGAGGCTATGTGACGCCCGGGCGCATCTACTCCACAGCCAACCTCACCAATTTGCTCAATGTCCTGATTCTGACCACCACCCTTAGCAGCCATGGGTCGACCCTGACCTGATAACCCTGCCAAAGCCTCCTCGACGACCTTGAACCACTGAAACAACGAGGCCAACGGTTTACTGACACTCAAGTGACCTGCCAGCGGAACATCGTGCACCGCATGAGTTGTGAGGCCTGGGTATTCGGCACAACCAGTGGGGTATGAACCGAGCAGGTGCTGGAGCGCTGCACACTGCTGTTCAGGCAGGTGCTCTAGCACTTCCACAGCCACCTGACTCGTGTCGCCCGCCCACTGCTCCGCCGAGACATGACAATCCCAACTCTCCTCCACCTGTGCCCCACTGCCCCCCTCTCCTTCTCCACCTTGGCCGCTGCAGACCAACACAGGGACAGTAGGCTGCTCAGGTGGTTGCCTCACAAACTTCTTTAACAGGTTCACATGACATGTTTGCCCGTCCTCGTCGAGTTCAATAGCCCCGTTCCCACAACTCTCAAGACCAAGATCTTCTTGTTGTCCCTGGGAACTACTCTGTCGCGGAGTGCCATCACGCCCTACCATGTCACTAGGGGGGACAGGTTCTGGGGCCACTCCGGAGCTCAATTTGGGTGCAAGTCCCGAGTCACCAAGGAGTGTCGCTGGATCCAAACTCTTAACCCGACCAGCCTTGACTTTCTCCTTCCGACCCTTCCTCCGCTGGTCTAGAACTTGGGTACTAGGCTGTGACACCTGAGCGGACTGAGACCTGGTGACAGCATAAGCCATCTGCGGTATCTGACACCTCTCAAGCCACTCTTGCCCCTCCCTACTCGTGTCGGCCGCCCTCTCGGCAACGACTAAGGGTGGAACCTCGGAAGTGGGCACCGCAAAGTCGTTGCCGAGAAGGACGTCGACCCCCTCAACTGGCAATTTCTCCACCACACCCACATCCAACTCCCGTGTCACACCGTCCACCTCAAGCTCCACTCTGACCAGCGGGTAAGACCGCGTAGCATTGATGCCTTGAACCACCACAACCCGAGCCGCGTTAATAGGCTTGCCTGTGAAATTCTTAACAAGTGTCTGGGAAGCGCCCGTATCACGCAACAACTCAAGCCTATGCTTCACACCAGCCCACCTCACAGTGCCGTGCCCCCTATGACCACAAAAAACATCACGGACGGGTCACGAGCCCTCCTGCTGCTTCTGCACCGGCGATGACTTCGCAACCAACTGTTTACCCCGGGCAAACGCGGAAGACCTCAAAGACACGCCAATGTTGCTCACTAGTGACACCACTGCTGTAGGCGGTGCGCTCGGACATGGGCGCGCAATATGCCCCTTCTTATGACACTTGAAACATTCCACCTCACTCTTGGACTTCCCCTGAGATGGGTAAGGGCCCTGGCCTTTCTTTAACGGGAAGGGATTCGACTTGGGTTCATAATTGGCAACAGTACTCTTACATGGATAATTATTTGTGTCATTAAATCGGGGGGGCGGAGGGGTACGCCCCTGGTTACCTGCCTCAGCTCTCTGTGCAGACCCGCACACGCGAATCAATGACACCCTAAGGTCAGCCAGCTCAGCCGCCTTCTGCAGAGTTTTCGGTTGCTTTTCTTTCAGGTTAAGAGTCAAGTCAATGCCAGTACATTTAAAAAATTGTTCCAGCAACACTAATTATTTTACTGAATCAAAAGTAGTTGCCTTCTCCGACCTCAACCAATTTTCAAATGCATCTGACAGCTCTCTAGCGTGTTCCTTGAAAGTACTCTCCTTTCTTTTTGGAACCGCCCTAAACTTCAGCCTATAGGTCTCTGGCTGTAGCTCATACGCCCTCAGAACAGCCTCTTTCAACAACTCGTAATTCACACAGGAATCTAGGGGCAAAGCATCGTACGCCTTGAGTGCTTTCCCCGTCAATCGTGAAGAAACAAGGGCTGCCCATATCTCCTCGGGCCCATTGGTGCTCCTGGCACTTTTTCTCGAACCGGAGAAAAAATTCTGTAACTCCTAACTCATCAAACACTGGAACCAACTTTAGTAGATGCGACAGGGACTGGTCCTGGGCTCGACCCCCCTGGACGACCCGGCTCCTCGTCACCTCTACACGAGTCTTCTCTAGGTCAATATCGGCACAATACCTCGCAGACTCAGCCTGGTACTTGAGCCCAGCCTCATGCTTTCGCTGCTCGAGCTCAGCCTCATACTTCCGCTGCTTGATCTTCTGCTGCTCAAGCTCAGACTGCTGCTTAAGTTTGGCGAGCTCGAGCTCAAACAACGTCTCGGCAGACAAACCTTGAGGAGAGGGTGCTACTATCGGGGACCCACCACGTGAATCACCTAGAGGCATACCCAACCGCCGGCGGGCATCGGCCTGCGGGAACGTACCCGGCTCCGGAGCCCGAGGGGGCGCCATGATCGGAGTCGAGTGGAATGGGGGCTGGGCCGAAGGTGCCCCAACTCCCGCTCCACCCGAAGCCCCATGCACCCCACCGAGCACACAGGTAACCAGCTCACCTCTCGACAAACCGCTAGTACCGGGAAACCCTAAGACCGTGGCCACACACTGCAGTCCGTACCTGTCTAGCCCCGACACACGATCCGCTGACACAGGCTCCTCCAAAAATATATCCGAGCATCCTCCTCATTGTTCACCACCCGAACGCCGTTTAACAACTCCACCTTCTCCACTTCCACGCCTGCCTCTCGCACTGTGCCATCATTATGCTCAGACCCGTCCAGTGACATGATGGAGTCAACAACAAAAAAATCTCAAGTCAAGACAAAAGTAGCCAAACTCTTGCGTAGCTTTATTCACCAAAAAATATTCGAAGATGTTCTTGAGTGCAATACTAGGTCACCAATAACTCCAACAAGTTCTATATATCCTCAAAACAATGTCTGCTGCCAACAATGCGTGAAATAAATTCAACCCCAAATGGCAATAAGATTTCTCCAAAAAAACCTGCAATAATCAGTTCACTATATTCTGGTCTAAGGTCGCCATTTGTTACGACCGGCACTACGAAATAAACAAGGGCACTTAATAATGGACTACATGATAGGCTACATCTGCAACAACGGTACGCTAATTCCAAAACCCTCGAACTATTACGCCGGTGAACAAAAACACATAAAACCCTCCAGAGTTAATCTACTGGATAACGGGGTATCAATTAACTGGGTTTTAGTGCACTTCTACAAAGGCTCTCCAGTGACGGCAAAGCCAACTCACAACAGGAGTAATTACGTTACGAAAAATATGCTCTAAAGTAAAAACAGTGCTTGAATAAACTATCATAAGATTTAATATAGGAATATATGCTTACGTTAACTTTAGTGTGAGTCTGTACTCAACACTAAACTCTTCAATGCTCTATGAAAACACTGGAAGTCTAGTCCTACAGCAATCAGGTAAGGAATCTTCTGAAAAGGTCTGATGCTCTAAGATGCTCGTCAATATACAACAGAAATAATGCAGGGGCAGGACACCAAAGCGTGTACTTAAATACACCAATAAGCAGGATACATATATATAACAAGGGAGTGCAACAACTCTGTGACAGCACTAATAATAACCACTCAGAAACAGTACTTCCTTAGCCAACGTAACAGCCAAACTGGGTTGTGCACTATACATCAACCTAGGCTAAAATAAGACATAAATAATTCCTAAAGCATACACAATGAAAGTTAATAAACACAATGCTGTCTTTCTCACTAATAAAGTCTAGCAGTGGCATACAAGGTACTAGGAAGTTAGGCAGAGCGTAAGCATGCTCGTAGCCTACTGTCTCCCCTTGAACAGATTTCCCATATGTTACGTTAAGTGACTAGGAGGCTCTCTTGGTAAGTCCAGATATCTAAGATCTGGTCTTGCCCTGGCGCTCCACAAAGGTCAACAAAATGAAGTAGCAAGCATACAGGTAAGAGTAGGCAAAAGCCCTTCACCTGTATACTGCTACACTTGCAAAGGAAACATATGCACAAGGGTTACAGGCTAGCTAGCTTCGTCGATATTGTACAGGCTCTGACTTGCCACATACATAACTCAGACAACGACCAAAGATACCTTCCACTGTCTAGCATTAAATAGTAGGAAAGAACAACTCAATAATTAGAAGCACCCCAACACTAGGCTACCATATGACTATGACTCTGCTAATCCCTAAAACTTGTGCAAACATATATGGAGAACTGGTGCTGGTAATACGACTGGCCGACTATGGAAGTCGTATGCAGAACCAGAAGGGATAAGTAATTGAATAAAGAGAGAAGTATGAAAAAGAAGAAGTTCAGAGAGAGAGAAAGTAGTACAGGGGTTAGATTGGGGGACAGATTGCAAAGGACATGTAGGACCAAGCACGCTATGCCAAGCTCTGCAGGAGATACGCGGTGGGGACCCCCCAGCACCAACACTAGGACAGCAGCACCCAATCACAGACCACTACGTCATGAAAAGCAAGCGTCCTAGGACACGCCAGGTCCGCCAGCCAATCAAGGGCGTGGGAAAGCCCGCGCGAGCGAGGGAGGCACACGTACAAACACACGCACATAATACAACCTCGCTACCTACCTCGCTCTTTCTCCTTAACTTCACACAAAGCATCTTATATTCTATGAATGATATAAAACACTTCCAAGTGTCACAGACAAGAATAAAGACCACCACTGATCTGTCTGTGATAACATGAACTCTATGAAAGAAAGAACATCGTTCTACGATTATTGTAGCCCATTTCACTGCCCTGGCGAGCGCTAGCGAGTTACGAGTGCATTCTGGCAAGCTGGCCAGCGTAACAATGTGTTTATGACAATATAAGTGATTTTCTATGGTTACTCAAAGAAACTTGGTTTGTGTAAGCTCTACAAGAACAGAGTTGCTCAATAATATTTTGTTTTGTTTATTTATTTTTTTCCAACTACTTCCTCTCGGGCATAGGCTGAGAGCCTGTACATTCCACCTCACGGGTGAAGCCTGTGAGGTCTTGTTCCAGCCTGGGGAGTGAGACATGCGAAGCATCTATTCATGGCTCGAAGCAGCTCCATCTCTGAAGCGGCTGGTTGCTTCGTTCAAGTGCTTCACCGTCTCACCCTCCAGACTCAGACCCTCACTCTCAGAACGCCACCTATTGAGCAGTGGGATTGGATAGATTTTTGTTATGTCGACGAAGGATCATGAAATGTTTTTTCTTAATATTAAAGGTAAGCTTATTTTCGAGCAACCATGGAGTAACATGTTTCAATACGGTATTCATGTTATTAATTTAATTGCAAATATTGTTTATCGTTTTTGTAGAGGGTAGAGTTGTCAGCAAAAAGAATCTACTTTAGAATGTTACTGGACCTAGGGATGCCGTTGATATATATGAGAAACAAAAGAGGACCAAGTATAGAGCCCTGTGAGCCCTGGCTTTTGATAGAAATGTCCTTATTTACATGTACATATTGGTATCGTTTTGACAAGTAGCTGGAAAATAACCTATGACCACTATGTTCCTCGTATGCCATAGTGTGCAAATTTATTTAGCAAGATATTATGATCCACGGTATCAAACGCCTTTGACAGGTCGAGAAACACTCTAAAAGTGAACTCGTCTCTATCAAAGGCTACCAACACATATCCACTAAAACATTGTAATGCAGTTTCTGTTGATTTTAGGGAACGAAAGATTGTTAATGCTAGATATTCCATCACTTGTGCATATTTTACTTTCTCAAGAACTTTGCTATTGAGGGTAAAATATATTGTGGTCGGTATTATTTGATTTCAAGGGTAGATCCAGATTTGTGAATATAAATCCCTTTACTTACTTTAAGTGGATCAGGGAATATACCAGAACTAAGAGACAGATTACATATGTGGGTGAGTAGTGAGTTCAAAAATAATGAAGCGTGTTTGATTACTTTAATGGGCAACTCAACTTGGCCTGCTGAACTATCATGGATGGAGCTTAGAATATTGTGTATTTCTACATCAGTGATCCCTTGAAACTTTAATTAATTTTCATAAGGAGGAGGTAAGAAGGAGGTAAAACAGATTTCAGAAGGCTTCAATTGTTCAGACAATTTCGGACCAATGTTAATGAAATTATCATTGAATCGTTCAGCCGAGGCTTAGTCACTATCGTTATCAATTTCAATAAGTGAGGTTTTGTTACTTTTTCGTTGAAGGATTCCGTTTGTCACTGACCATGTTTTCGTAGGGTCCCCAGATGAATCTTCTAATTGATTTTTAAAATAATGTGACTTTGCGGATCAAAGCATCTTGGTGACTCGGTTGTGAAGACTGCGATAAGAGTCACCATAAGTTAGACAGAGGTTTCTTCATGAATTTTCGTTAAGAGTGTATTTCGTTCATTTATAAGATATTTTATTTGATCTGTGATATATTTCTTTACAATATAGTTACTCTTCACCGCTTTAGTAATCAGAGGAAAGTGTTTTTGAAAACATACTTGGATTCTTTAAAAATAAAATGGAAAAACATTGACATCATTACATTCGTAAAAACATTGCCAGTTAAAAATCCGTAGATCATACCTAAATTTATCGAGATTATAGTCATTAAGTTGGCGGTAAAAAAATATTTATATACAGCTGGAGGGAGGTAATGAGGAATTGTCCGTTGAAACATTGACACTATGGAGAAGTGGTCGGAAATATGACTAAACTATTCCATTTGAAATGTTACCCAGCAGACTATTAGTCCAGATATGATCAATAAGCGTGGTAGTGGTTGATGTAACACGAGTGGGATGGGTGGTGGTGCAGTAATAAAGGTAACTATTAAAGAGTGATATCATATACTGCATGGAACAGAAAAATGTATGAACACAATAGTAAACAAGAATAGAGAGAGGAGCAATTCTATTTGCCATGCACTGCAGTATAATATGAACATCTCTGTTATAATATGTTTTACTAAAGAACTTTCTGAGTGTATACCTTCATACACACGGATATTTAACGAGACAGAACTGCATACATTTGTACTTACCCTCTCTCTAATCGAAGAGTTAACCACAATCCACAGTGGTGTATCATACTCGCAACATTTAACACCTTCATAAAAGTTGCCCTCCCATCGGTTATCCAAAATGAAATTTGTCCTACCTTCCATATTATCTACCTATCCATATTATATAAGGTGCTTTTGGCTTTGCTTTTTCACGATAAGGCAAATAGGTATTTCAATACAGTCACATACGTATCCTGCCCTAATATACTTGGTGTAGGAAATAATCCAGTTTATAGTTGAGCCAGGCCAAACTACACTCCACACTCTAATTACAAAGATCCACGTCAGCTGGTCCGGATATCATAACATAATACGGACCGGACCACACAGAAAACCCATAGTAATAACACCCCATCCTCCAGGAGTTAATGATACGGCACTGCACTGGTACCTGAACTATATTAACCCTTCACCGTGACATCAGGACTGTGAATTATTTTGGGTTTCATTCTTTACTTCGGCTGCTTTTAGGGTGCCTACTGAATTTATATTTTGCTTGCAAAAAGGTTTGCCTTTAAATTAATTTGTTTTTCAATAAAACAAATAATAATAATATAAAAAATAATATATATACAGGTATATACAGTATATATTGTATATATAAACAGTTTATATATATATATATATATATATATATATATATATATATATATATATATTGGCTTATGCCATGATCCCCAAATGGGTGGCCACGAACGAACCGCCCCCATACACCTCTGTCCCCAGTCAGTCAACGCCCCTCCTCCCAACCATCACTGCCTTCATCCATATACTTCCTCACTCAATCCTTCCACCTTTCTTTCGGTTTACCTTTCCCTCTATGTCTTTCCACCTCTCTCTCGTACACCCTCTTAGTCATTTTCTCGCTTCCCATATGTTCCATATGGCCGAACCATCTCAAGGTGTTCCTTTTCACACTTTCCAGCACACATACCTCCACACCACACCTCCTTCTTACTTCCTCATTTGGCTGTCTATCCCTCCATGTAACTCCGCACACACTTCTTAAGTAACTCATTTCCACCCCTCTCACTCTTGGTCTGAGTCTCTCCACCAACGTCCATGCTTCGCTTCCGTAAGTCAGTGTCGGGATTACCACACTGTCATGCAAGGACTTCTTCACTTCCATAATGACCACCCTATTTCTTGTTACTGCTTTCAGCGTTCTGTTATGATCCAGGTTATACAAGACACAGGGCTCTTAATCATTGGACTAGATAAGGCTAAATGCAACAACGGTAACACTAGTTCCAACCCCTGCCTTAACCACTGGAGAACAAAACACCTATACCGCCCTGAGTCGTGCCTGGACAACGAGGTATCCTATGACTTGGTAAAAGGTGCACACTATAGGCTGATGATCACTGAAACAGCCTATACTCATACAACATACGATTACTTTATTAAGGTATACAAGGAAAAAAATAGGTAGCGTAATTAAATCGCAGCAACGATTTAATAGCAAACTAGAATAAGGATAATTAACGTTACATTAAATAATCAGTAAACTGTCACTCCTGTCTGAAAGAAAGTGAAACAAAGAAAGTCCTAAAACATCATGCCGGAATCTTCTGCAAAAGTCAGATGCAACTAAGAAGTACGTATCGGATTCTGAACTGTGTATTATTACTGTGGACACATATATAGTGTAGGGACATACGGTGTTATCTGGCACAGGTGTAATTATAAAACAGTCGGCAGTCTAAACTCTAACCACAAAAAGATGTGCTTTCTCCCACCAGGCACTAGCCTGCTCTGGTTGGGTCTCTCAGCAATAATCACGACTTACTATAAACATAAGGAGCAAGAATGCTGCACACATTATACACAATGAGATTATAAACCCTAATCGGGGGTCTGCCAGGTGGACGAAGTCTAGCAGGGGAGTCGTAGGCTAAGCTACCTGGGCCGAGCCACCTGCTCGGTAGCCTAGTGTCGTTCTCAAGTCTGTGCGCCTAGTTACATTAAATGACGGGGTGCTCTCTTGAGAGATCCAGGTCTCGTGTACCTGGTTCTCTCCTAGCGACCCTCCTAAGTCAAAAGCTAACGAGCTAGCACAGTGCTGGGTGGACTAGGCCAACGCCCTCTTGCCAACACAGTGCTAGGCTCTAAGGTACACAGACAAGAAAATGACCTAGGCCTCCGCAGGTATCCGGTACAGTTGCATAGGCTCAACAAAGTCTATGCTCATAGGAAACTGCTACCTGATAGCCTCTCCCCAGTCTAGCATCGACTAGCCTGGCAGACACCCAAGAAAAATAAGGTTGGGGCAACACAATGAGTATGTCAAACCTTCCCAAGCCAAAATGGATAACCCTCGGATCCAAAATGCCTAACTAAGTACATATAATATCTCTGAGAGCTCGCTGTATAATACAGTGACGGATATATGAAATCAACGTCAAGGAGAAAAGCAGTTAATTAATAGTACGATATACAGAGAGAAGAAGGTAAGCAGTGGTAGAGAAAGTTTGCAATAGGGGGGTGAGGTGGGCTGATAGATTGCAAAGGGATGTTAGCGTTACAGCACTACGAGGAGCTCTGAGGGAGACACAAGGACAGGAGCCCGCACCACCGTCCCAGGACCGCGGCCGCCAATCACAGACGACTACGTCACCAGGCAGCCAGGCTGCAGAAGGCGCCAGGAGCGACCAGCCAATCAAGGACGCGGGAAAGCGCGCGAGCGGGAAAACTCCTCGAGTGAGGGAGGCAACACATACCTACGCACGCACACATTACCACCACGCTCGCGCTATTCTCTCTCTCCCTCCACAATGCATCTTACATTCTACTAACGATATAAAATACTTCCTGTTGTCACAGACTAAAGTAAAGACCACCACGGGACTGTCTGTAACAACACGAACACTATGAAAGAAAGAACAACATTCTCTGATAACTGTAGCCCATTTCACTGCCTGGGGAGAGGGGAGAAGAGGATAGGGAGCCAACCGCCGCCCCCTCGTGGTCGCTGGGGAGCTGACGTGCGTCACAGTTCCTACAACCCTCTTCCCCTGTTGCACCCTCTCATGCACTGCTTCCTCCACAGTCCCATTTTTACTCAACACACTGCCCAGATACTTAGATGAGCTGACAATATCCATAGCCTGACCGTTCAACTTCACCTCACACTCTGTGGCTTCACCCCTTTCGAAGACCATAACCTTGCTCTTCCCCGCATTCACCTTCAGACTCCATTTTCGCACACTGTTCCAAACATATTTAGCAGAACCTGCAACGCCCATTCATTATTGTTTATCAGAACTGTATCATCAGCAAACAGCAGTACCGGTAGCTTCCACTCATTGCCCTCCCTTATCAGTGATACACCAATATCCACTGCTCTTCCTTGTATTTCTTTCATGACTCCATCCATATATACAGTGAACAACCACGGGGACATCACACCCCCCTGTTTCAACCCAAATTTCAGATCAAAGAACTGCTCTGCTCATTCTCCACATGTACTGCCGCCTTTGCACCCTCATATATGCTCTTCACTGCTTTCAGCAACTTGCCATTTACTCCGTTTATTCTGAGTACTTTCCAGATACCTTTTCTATCCACTCTGTCATAGGCCTTCTCCAAATCCATAAAGGCAACATACAGCTTTTGTTGCTTCTCCAGATATTTTTCCACAACACAATTCAGGGCAAAACTCTGAATTACACATCCTCTTCCCTTCCTAAAGCCACCCTGCTCGCCACCTATCCATTTCTCCGTTCTCGCTCTCATTCTCTCAATCACTATACTACTGTACACCTTCCCTACTACACTTAGAAGACATATTCCTCGGTGGTTACCACACACTCCTCTATCCCCTTTACCCTTATATAGGGGGAATATTATGCCTGTCTTCCAGTCATCAGGTGCACTCCCCTTCTCCCATGCTAGTTTGCACATTTTCCATACCCATTTGATCACTATCTCACCACCATACCTCAGCATTTCCCCACACACTCCATCTATTCCTGGTTCTTTCCCCAACTTCACTCTTTTCATGTCTTCACACACTTCTGACCTCCTGATCCCCACCTCCTCCTCCACTACTTCTCTTCTTCTCCCTCCCATACCCCATCCAACTATGTTTGCTGGTGCTTCATTCCTTACATTTAGCAATTCGTTGAAGTACTCCCTCCATCTTTCGACTCTCTCTTGCTTCTCGGATAACACTCACCCATTCTTATCTTTCACACGCTTACTATTTCCCTTGCTACCTTCCCTAACTTTCTTGACTTCTTTCTAAAACAGTTTCTAATTACACTCTCTCCATTTTACACTCAGATTCTTTCCAAATTCCTCATCTACTCTTCTCTTAACTTCACTACTCGCTTCACCACTCTCTTTTTCTCCATGTACCTCGCTCGTTTCTGTCTCTCCAATCTTCATTCCCTGTACTACCCAACCAATCTCTATACACTTTCTTTTTGTCTTCCACAGCTATTTTTACCTCTTCCGTCCACCATGCTGTACACCTTCACTCCCCTACCTCTTCTCCTTACTCCACACACCTCCTCACATGCTGAACAGATTTCTTCCCTAAACACTTTGCTCATATCCTCCACTTCTTCCATACCTTCCAGGTCAAACCTACCTAGTCATCTTTCTACTGCTCTCCTGTACTCTTCCCTGATTTCCTCCTCTTGTAGGAATTCCACCCTCCTCGCCATTCCACCTTCCTCTCACCTCCCTCCAGCTCTCCTCACCCACTTCTTTTGTATCCTAATTTTAGCTACTACTACATAATGGTCAGACAGACCCCCTCCAATACCTTTATGCACCCTAGCATCCAGCACAGATTCCTTCATTCGAACATCCACACCTATATAATTAATCAATCAGTGCCTTTCGTTCCACCACTGTCTTATCCTTATCCTACTCCCTTCACACCACTTTCCATGTGTACCTGTGTACCATTCTGTGTTGGAAGAAGGTGTTGGCTATCCACAGCCTCCTCCCCACTTATACGTCCACAAGCGCACTACCATTCCCATTCACCTCTGACTCCATCAATTTTCCCATTCATATCCACAATCAGAAATATTCTTTCGTTCTTGCCAAACTTATCCAGGCACGCCTCCACATTCACCCAGAACTCCTCTTTCTCTCTTACAGGTTTATCCTCTGTCGGAGCATACACACACACAATCACCCACATTTGTATTCCTACTTTCATTCTCACCCACACAATTCTTGAATCCACAGACCCATAGTCTCTTACACGCTTCTTCCATTTGTTACTTACAAACAAACACGCACCTTCTCTCGCTGCTCCCTCACTCACTCCAGCACACACACCAATTCCACACGCCCACTCTCTCGCATCTCTACCCCTCCATTTGGTCTCGGTCATTCCACATATATCCAGCCTGGCATTCACTAACACTTCCAGGACCTCTCTTTCTTTTGTGTCATTATTCACGCCTCTTACATTCCATGTCCCTATTCTGAGGTTGTCCATAGTCGGTCGGGGTTCATCAACATAAAGTCCGTCTACATCCGAGGCTGTTAGTACGTATTTGGTTATGTACGCATTTTCCACGGGTGGGGGGGGTCACAAGCCCACCGACCCAACCTCTTTAGTCGCCTCTTACGACACACAGGAGGCTCGTGGGGCATATTTTATCCCCTTACCCCCAGAGGCATATATATATATTATTATATATATATATATATATATATATATATATATATATCGGTATATATATCTATATAATATATATCTATATAATATATATATATATATATATACTCAGATTGCATTAATAAATGTTATCATACTTCTAGGGACGCGTTCACCAGCCAAAACTAAGACTATATATAAACAGTCAAAATGTTTACTGGGTAGGAGTTTACCCCTTCAATTACGAGGAATCCTTATGAAACTGAATTTAAGCGTCTAATGTTAATCAAAATAATATAGGAAATTGCGTTGTAGTTACTATGTATGACGTTTTTACTTTATATTTTGCTTTGCATAATACGATAATATGCTTTCAGGGATAACAAGAAAAGGAAAGATAAGAAACACGGAAAAAACATGAGAAAAGAATCCTAAAGCGGAGTGGAAAACACAAGGAGAATGATAACAAAATGAAGTCCAGGAAACAAAGATATCTTGAACTACATGAATTATACACTCACCAAGACACCAGGTTAGACAGACACACACACACTTTCTCCGGGCTTCATTATTCGGCACATCTGGTCCAATAGCTTTCCTGTGAAAAGAAAACTATATCAAGGGATGGAATTGCAAAACAGTGAGAAATCTTAGGACTATTATGCTGAAAGTAATGGCTAGGCTACTTATAGAGCCATGATAGAGCTGTATATAAGTTTAACAGACATCTCAGCACAGTTTAAGTGGCAGTTAGCATTATATTGCTGAATAACGAGCATTAAGCCCGCTGAGGTGAGGACGCAAATAAATTGTACATGGTACGTCTGTAAATAACCACTCATCTTTAACTTATCCATCAATTAGCAAAGAAGCTCACCGACTTGCTGGAGTAAATGAAGCTGTGCATGGGATGAAAGGTGAGATGGCGCAGCTGGTGTAATTTTTGGAATAATACTAACAACTGGGATGCAATTAAGTTTCTTAAATTGAAATTGTTCTCCCAAATTGTTAATGGGGCTTGATCATAATAACAGTACATTTGGAAAGTGAAAGGAGGTGGCCAAGACTTAATCAAAGAATGTGGTCCCGTAATACTTTACCCTTCCAGTATATCGTACGGGGACGCGTTTCTTCATATTATTCTAGTCATTAGTAGACGATTTTAAGCAATTTAGGATATCATTATGGAAGGGTTGATTGAGATAGATTATAACCCCCTGATGTATAGAGGCTTTTCAATAATTAACAAATATAATCTAAAGTTATCCAGAATAAAGTACAAGTGCGTCTTTATACAATGAAAGGGCTAATGTATTGGACAATGCCCTGGACAGTTTTCTACTGATGTAAATCTTTGTTCATACCAAAGATGTCAATACTTTAAAAAAATATATATAATTTGGGGTCCCTTTAAAATATTACATTAGGTTTTGAAAGTTGCTTCTTTTAATTTATGTTGATCCCAAGAAGGTGTTTGATACAATGATCCGTGAATGTCTATAGCAACTGTTGGATAAATGAAACATGTTACTTCATGGTTGCTCGCATATAAGCTTACCTGAAATATTAAGTAAACTCATTTCATGATCCTCCATCGGCATAAAACAAATCTATCCAATCCAACCATGGGGAGGTGTGGCGGAGTGGTCTTGCCACTGGCCTGGTAATCCAAAGGTCCCGGGTTCAAATCCCGATGTATCAATGGGAAGATATTATTGAGATGGAATTTTTGCTGTACCTAGTATCAGTGCATTACCACAAAGCCCACCGAAACGCTAATAAAATACCCTCATTGTTCCCTGATTAAATAGCACTGTATGAATATTCCCATATTAAAAATATGCTATAGGGGTGCAATGCCTGGTGAGTTATCTGCTCAACAGGTGGCGTTGTGTGTGTGTGTAAGAGTGAGAGTCCGAGTGTAGGGGGTGAGACAGTGAAGCACGGGAACGAGGTGGCTTCAGAGATGGGTCGCTTTGGGCCATGAGTGAGCACCGTGCCTCATGTGAAGGCAAGATGGCAGGTGCTCGTTGTACTCTACGTGCTTCACATGTCTCACTCCCTAGACTGGAACAAGACCTCACAGGCTTCACTGCTCATTGTGCAGCGGTGAATGTTCAGGCTCTCAGCCTATACCCGAGAGGAAGTAAGTTGGAATATAGAAAAAAAAAAAAAAAAAAAATTATTGATCAACTCTGTTCTTGTTGAGCTTACGCAAACCAAGTTTCTGGGAGTAACCATAGAACATCA
This sequence comes from Paralithodes platypus, assembly GCA_032716605.1. NCBI lineage: Eukaryota > Metazoa > Arthropoda > Malacostraca > Decapoda > Lithodidae > Paralithodes > Paralithodes platypus. The sequence goes on along the minus strand of CM064579.1, from coordinate 5,907,470 downwards.
CTTATATTGGCATCCAGGATAAGTATTGATATGGTGTCTAACCCCTCTTTGGCGGCGCCCGGCTATAGTCGGACAAGAGAACCCCAACCTAAAGAGCGGGGCCCGGCTATAGTCGCATGCAATTTTGAGCACGTAATGTGCTTTGAGAGAGAGCCAAGCGGTGGGAGGAGCATAGGTTCCCTCTGACCGGTCGGCACGGCTCCCGCGCGACGACTGAGGCCCCCTCCACACTCATCCATACTCTCTACCTCACTACACAGGGATTTATGTAAGGAAATTACCTTATTTTAGGGTTTTTGCACTCGTGTTGCACGATCGTTGCAAGAGAACGCGTGGTCGTAGAAGGATGGTTCTGGTGTCATTGGAAAGCTCAATTTATGCCCTTTCAGGGATACATAATTGTATTACGCTCTGGCTCTTGTTTATGCATGAAAACAGCATGGAAACAAGGTCGTTTTAGGGTAAAACCCCCCACTTGGCAGGTAGTAGAAGTTACCGCGTAGGCCGCTCGGAATGTGCTAAACTAGTAAACAGAACATATGTTTTAATAATACTCATATTTTCCATGCGAAAAGTTACTTGTAATAGGAAGAGTTGCAGCCCAGGGACTGGCTTCATCTGTGTTTGTGAGTGCGGCTAAGTGCTATCACGGCGTATAATCACGTTATGATTGATTATATACTTAATTATTCTAGCTCTTGCCAAATGAGTGTATTTATATTAATAACTGGGCCTTCTCGAAATCAAATGGTTAGTTGGAATGATATTGAGAAGGAGAAATAATGAGAAAGTGGAGGAATATGGATGAAAAGGTAAAAGAAGAAAGCAAATAAAACAAAAAATAATACGATGATGAGAGGAATGTAAAAGGAGTAAAACGGGAAACGGAAGTGGGAATAGGAAGATAATACATGAAACAGGAGAGAAAAAAGGATGAACAGCAAGGAACACGAAAACGAATGAGAGAGAAAAGGAATGAGCTATAAAATTAAATGTGGCTTAGAGAGAAAGATAGAAAAGAGAGATATGGGGGATGAAACCAAGCAAACAGGATACAACATACATAATATTATATCTTAAGGCTAGGCGAAAACAATGAAGGAAAGGTTGGAGCAGTAACACATGATACACATACCCAAAGAGGAGGAGGAGGAGGAGGTATAAATAAATGAGATTACTAAAGGAAGTGAGATGAAAATGTTGGTCTGAACGATATGACGGAGGAGAAGTAGGTAATTCATATTTTGGTGTGGATAGGACGCAGGGAAATGATAGAACAAAACGAAGGAAAAAGAATGACAAGAAAATACAAACATGATACTACTGATGACCAAATTGAATGATGCTGACATAGAAGAGGCATGATAATGATGGAAGACAAAGAGGGAGAAGATATTGATAGAGTATGAAGAAGACGAAAACAAGGTAAGAACACTGATGCTGAAACAAAACGAAAAGTAAAGAAACCAGCATTATACTATTATTAAATTTCTTTGGTCCGTCACCGACCCAAACTGTTCAGGCCATGCGAGGTTAATTGTGATGAAAATAATGCTGCTGATGATGACAACAACAACTATATGAAGATTCAAGGTTATGAGTTGAAGACCCTCTACTATAATTATGCGTAAAGAAAACCGAATGTGGAAGCAAGTAATATTGAAAGAAATAATTATATGAAGATGCGAGTGAGAACCAGAAAATAACACACATTGAACAAAAGTGTAAACTAAGAGAACAAAAGAACAGAAGAACTGGAGGTAAAAATAATAGAACACAACGAAAGTAAAAAGCAAAATCAGGGAATATGATGAATCGAAGAAATAGTGGACTGAGATCATGATGATATCCAGCGCATAAAGTTCAAGAAGAAATTAAGAAATAGGCTGGAAAAAAACAGATTATAAGAAAAGAGATTAAAGATCAAGTTGATAAAATGCAAGATGAAAGAGGTATTAGGGAATATTTATCTCCGCCACAAAAGAGACGAGTGGTAAGAATGTTGCCTGATGAAACTCTGAATAAATATTAGGTCTGGGAGAGAGAGGGGTTACACAGAGTTACACAGATGCTTAGACCACACAGACCTTCCGGCCCCTACTACTGTAGGTGGTCCGGCCTTAATACTACTAGACCGGGACAGTTTATGTGACGCTCACCGCTTCCCCCAGAACCGCATGGCTTACTCGCTAGGACTCGCCAGGGCAGAGAATATAGCTACAGTCTACCTATCATTGTGTACTTTCCTTCTCGAGAAAGCTTGTGTTGCAGACAGTTCAGAACTGTTCTTTATTTTCGTCTGTCACAATCCTTTCTATTTTATTTAGTCAATTGAAAGTATTGTGTTAAGTAGTTGAATGATGGGAAGGCGAGCGGGAGAGGGAGAGAGAGAGAGACAAGGTGGTGTGACTTGGTAGTGAGTGCGGCGCGTGGCTGGCCCCCTTACATAGGCCTCGCGGGATTCGTTGCCTCTTGCCTAACACTGCCTACTACGCGGCTGCTTACTGGGCGACTGTCGCGCGCCCTCGTGCCATTCATGCGAACTGGGACTCCAGCCAGGAGGTCCATGGGAATATCCTTGTCAGATCCTTCCCAGACAGCATACTCTAAGCATCTCCCTTGAACTGTCCCACACTCTTGTCTTAGAATCTTTCTCTCCTACTGCCTCTATCATTTCCACTACTTCCTCACCTTTTATTAATATCAATTCCCCTCTGGTTCTCTGCATCCACACCTTGAATTGGTGGCCAGACTGTATTACATGCTGGATCTCACATTTCTTATGTACTAGAATAAGGTTGAAGATAGTCATTGTCTTTTTGGGAGATTGTATTACTCAGACTGTCTCCATCAATCACTAATGTTTCTACAGGGTTAAATAATGCTAGACTAGGGATCAGGTACCTTGCTGTTGGTGTTTTCAATGTGTGTAGGCTACTTTTGAGCTACACGACACTACGGATTCTGTGGGTTACCTGGGTGGATCTTTTGTCTGTGTACCTTGGAGTTTAGACTGTGTAGTGCGTGAGGGCTGCTTGCCTAATCCACCCAACACTGTTCTAACTCTATTTGCTTTTACTTTTGAGGGTCGCCAGGAGGATACTCGATACTTGTGATCGAGAATCCTCAAGAGAGCACCCCTTCATATTAACGTAATCAGGCCGCACAGACCCAAGGTCCACACTAGGCTAGGAGCTGCCTTGCTCCACCAGAATTCTGTACCTTTGCGCATCCCAGCTAGACTTTATTAACCCGGGTAGACATTAGCTGGATTAGATCACATACTCTTTTATGCATACCCATTATTTTTACACAAGCATTTTGAGGTCTAGGTTGCTGTAGAGAGACACAACCAGCATAGACCGGTTTGGTAATAGGAGTACTACTTGTTCGTGGCGAGCATTATTACAGTTGCACCACTTATAATATTCTTGTGTCCAATAACATTATATGTCCAACCTTTTTGTGTATTTAGCCGACACGTGCATTGTCCTGCCTCCTGCTATTTTGTGGTTCCATTTCCGATACGTTTTTCATAGTAGCATCCGACATTATTCAGAAGATTCCTTGTTCGGTGCTTGAGGACTTTACAACACTTTCTTTCATAAAGGAGTGACATATATTATTGATTAAAGTATCGTTAAGTAAACCAAACCTTCTTCTTGTTTGCATTAGATCACTCTTGTGATTTAATTAAGTTAACTATCTTTTCCTTGTGTACCATAACTAAGCAACCATATGTTATAGGTAATAGGCTGTTTCAGAGAACATCAGCCTATAGTAGAAGCACATAGATACTGAGAGTTAAGATACCCCGCTGTCGGAGATATAACTCTGGAGGGTATATGTGTTCTTTGTTCGACGGGATTATATATCAGGGGTTGGTTCTAGCGTTTCTGTTGTTGCATTTATGCCAGTCTAGGTCAATGTATAAGAGCCACTGATTTACATGTGACGCTTCTGCATAGTAGCCACGTGCGGGCATGCGCGCGCGTCGGCTGCCCAGCCGTTTAGAAACCGGCAGGTGGCAGCCGGTCGGCAGGCTTTTCCTTAGTATATATCCTACGACAATGTAACTAATGTCTGGGATATTCTTATGTTGTTTCACAGATTGTAGCTGCCCTTATTCTTAACCAACGCATCTTAGTATATTTTATTCTCGATAGTTGATTGTTTCATTATAATATATAAGATGTAAGTCTAGTGAGAGTGGGAGGAGACGAGCGGGAGAGAGAGACCGGCTGGGGGACGTTGCTTCGCGCGGAGAGTCCAGCTTGGGACGAGCCTGATGTTGCCATATGCATTTGATTGCAACTGTGACGTTAACCACTCCGTTAGAACCGCATGGCTTGTCCTACAGTGACTCGCTAGGATCGCCAGGGCAGTGGATGGGGCTACAGTTTGTGTATTAGAGTGTGCTTTATTTCATATGAAAGCTTGTGTCATGGGCAGTCCAGAAAGGCTCTTTGTTTTCACCCATGTCAAGGCTTTATATATTTAATTGTAAAGTATATATTTTATCATTAACTAGTAATGATAGGATCTGGGAGAGAGAGAGGGAGTAGAACAGAGTGAGAAGGGGCGCGCAGTGTTTTTTGTCCCGCTCGATGACGTCACGGCTGGCTGCCTCGCGGGGGTTGGTGGAGAGAGGCCCTTACCATGCTGTAAGCTTTGCTAGTGGTTAGATGACTTGTAACCGCTGTTTTCCCACGCGGCTCGAGCTAGTGCGAGTATATATACAGTTCCTCGCCACTCTCTCCCTCAGATCTGGTTTCTAGAACACACCCATCTTTTTTCCCTTGCTATCTGTCCCCGCTCCGTACCTGAGAATCTTTTCCTCTGCCTATCTCTCTCATTTTCCATATCTTCACCACCTTTTATTAATATTATACCCCCTCTGGTTAACTCTGCAAAATCAGCTTCATGCTGGCCAGTTGTATTGTGTGTTAAGGTCTGATATAGCCTATGTATGTTAGTTGTTAAGATAAGTGGATCACGAAGCATTGGTTGGCATTTATATTGTTTAGTACTGCTTCCTTTAGTTATTAGTGTTCTGCTGGATTAGATAATGCTAGACTAGGAGTCTGATATTATAGGTATTGTTTCCTATGAGTGCTGGCTTCAGTTAAAAGCGGCACGACATACCTGAGAACTGGAGTTGATTGAGTAAATTCTAGTCTGTGTGCCATTGAGAGTAGAGCATGCACGAATGAGGGTTTTTGCCTATACCATTCTGCACTGTTCTAGTCTCGATTGTTTGTCTTTGAGGTACGCCAGGAGAACGCTTAATACTTCGGTATTAAGGTTTCTCAAGAGAGCTGCCCTTCATTATAACGTAATATTTGACGCACAGACTTGAGATTTGCACTAGGCTATGCAGCATGCCATGCGCACCAGTATCTCGTATTATTGACTCTAGCTAGACTTTATCAGTCACAGTAGACATTAAGTATATTAACCTAATTACTCTTTTTATGCATACCCATTTATGATTACACAAGCATTTCGCAGCCTAGTTTGATGTATTGAGACCACAAACGACTTAGGCTCTTTTTGTTGATAGGAATACTGCATTGTCGTGGCGATTATTATTATTGTTGTTGTTTAGGATATTCTTGGCTCCGACGGCATTATATATTCTGCCTTTTTGTGTGCATAGCCTGCACGAGCATTGTTCCGCTGCCTGCCTTTTTGGGTTCCATTTCCGATACGAGCATCTTTATAGCATCTAACATTTAAAAAAGATTCCTTGTTAGTGTTGAAGGACTTTAGTGCACTTTCTTTCATGCAGGAGTGCCTGACATTTATTGATTAAAGTAACGTAAGCTGTAACTTCTCTTACCACCTTACTTTGCATACCATAACCAAGCACCTTCGGTTATAGGTAGTAATAGGCTGTTTTCACATAACATTAAGCCTAGAGTAGACGCACATTTATTGAGAGTTTGATAGCCTATTATTGCATATAGAACTCTGTAGAGTATTTGTGTTCTTTGTTCACTGGGAATATACATCAGAGGTTGGAGCTAGCGCTATCCGTTGTAGCATTTATGCCATTACTAGTCCAATGAATAAGAGCCCTGATATATTTAAACCCCAGTCGTAACAAATGGCGACCTTACCTAGGATTTGGTGAACCTACATTTATTAGCAGGGAACATTTGTTGTTTTGGAGAATATTTTGCGAGGATCAGCAAGAATATTTTTTTTTTGCAACATAGTATAGCCCTTGAGTATTTCCGAGAATTTTTGTGTGTATATCGAGGTATAAGAGTTTGGGGTGCTTCTTTTCTGAATATTGTGGTGAGATATTTTTGTGAGCATCATGTCTTATACCGGATCAGAGGAGAATGGAGACACAGTACGTAATGTCGAAACTGAGGAACAGCAGTATGATGAAAGGGTTAATCGGGTGAACTGTGAGGAGGATGCTAGGATATTTTTGCAATGGCCTGTTACTGCCGAGCGGTTGGAGGGTATGGATCGGTACGGTCTTCAATGCCTGGCCACAGCTATCGGTCATGCGGTTACTAGCAGCATGACCAAGGATAACTTGATAACGTGTGTACTGGGCAGGGTGACTGGTGAGCGAGATGGGTTGAGTGCTCAGAGCCCTTCGGCCATGCTTCTCCTACACTCGACTCCCAGCCATCCCAGTAGTTTGCCGACCCCGGGTACGCTTCCGCAGTTGGGTGGTGACTGGCAGGGTGGGTTGCCCCTGGGGGACCACCGGTAATTTCAAACATTGTAGCACCTTCACCTCCTCAAGGGTTAACTCCAGAATTATTGCTTCAGCTTGAATTAGCTAAGATCGAAGAGAGAAAGGCTATCAGGGTATCTGAGCTTCAGCTTCAGCAGCAATTAGAATTAGCCAAGATAGAAGAGAGAAAAACTATCAGTCAAGCAAAAATCCAAGCTGAATCGACTAGGTACTGTGCCGACATGGATGTAGAGAAGTCGCGAGTAGAGACAACGGGACAGCGACTTGGGGCTGGTAACCGTGTTCATGAGCAGTCTCTCTCGCACTTATTGAAACTGGTTCCGGTGTTTGATGAGAGTGGTGTAACAGAATTTTTCACACGCTTTGAGAAGAAGTGCCAGGAACACCAGTGGCCAGAGAATAAGTGGGGAGCATTTGTATCCTCTAGATTAATAGGCAAGGGTCTTAAAGCCTACAATGCGTTACCTTTGGAGTTATGTATTGTGTACGAGGATCTCAAGGAGGCTGTCCTGAGGGCTTACGAACTGCAACCAGAAACGTACCGTTTGAAGTTCCGGGGTGTAACTAAGGGAAGAGATAGCACCTTTTTGGAACACGCCCGGGACTTGTCCGATGCTATGGGGAACTGGCTCCGATCTGAGAAGGTAACAACGTTTGATGGAGTTAAGCAGTTAATGATGTTGGAGCAGTTCTTTAACCCGTTGAGCCCCGGCTAGTTATAATATTTTGTTCACCCCAGTCCCAAGCCATTTTCACTTATTTTTTTTGTTTGCTAAAATGGAAGACAAGGATGAGAAATGAAAAAAAACAAAAAAAAATCACCTCTGACATTTTTTTTTTGGGGGGGGGCCCCGGTGGGGGGTTGGGGGGGGTGAGCTTCAAAAAAATTTGTTGAGCCAAAATGGAAGAGAATGGTGAGAAATGAACACACAAATAAAAAAAAACTCATTTCGGTCATTTGGGGGGCGGGGGGGGGGGGGTTTCAATAGTTCGTCTCCCCCACATGACCACCTGCCCGGGAGCACTAGGGTAAAAACTGAGTATGGCATTGTACGGCATACATCCTAAGGAGTATCTCACATAAATCTCAAGCCTCTAGCTCCCATACGACCGGAGTAATGAAGGTTCAAAGTGGCGGTAAACTAGGGGTGTAAACTATCCCCACTAAGCCCACCACCACCAGCCGCGCGGCTGTTTCGGCCCGCTCACACCTACTGGCCCGGCTCCCCCACACACTACGGTACCTCCCCCTCCTATTCTCCCGCCATTTCCTACCTTACGAGCCACGTAAGTGTTTTTTATATGTCGGACGCACGTGATGCGTCGCTGGGAGTTGGTGATCAAAGACTGCCGACGCAACACGTGCGACGCTGGGTCTCAACGGGTTAAGAGCACGGGCGGTGATCTAACTTTGAACTTAAAGGAGAAAAACCCAAGAACTCTAGTAGAAGCAGCAGAAATGGCTGATCTACGGCTGTCGTTGATTCGGGGTTGCGGGTCCTCACAGAAGTACGATGCAAGTGCTAGGGACCGTTATCCTCCCCCTCCCCATAGCAATGACACATTTAAACCAAAGAGCAATGAAACTAAAACTGAAGCCAAACCTACCACCACACCGTATTTGAAAAGTCAGGGGCCTTTTACATCACAGTATAAGCCGAAACCGAAATTTATGTGTTTTAGGTGCCACCAGGAGGGTCATAAGGCAAATGAGTGCCCTAGTCTACCTCCTCCGGCAGCCGTGTCTTTTGATCACGGCATTGGAGTGTTCAAGAGGACATCGGAGTTTGTTAGAGGCATTTCTTCCGAGGTAAATACACTGCCAGTGCAGAAGGATCCGGAAGGCTTATTCCCTGTCCGTGATGCCTTTAGTGACCACAGGGGACTCGGTTGTGTGGAGTGGGGGGGTAGAAGACATGAGGTGAGAATTTTGCGTGACACTGGGGCATCGCAAACACTGTTGAGAAATTTCACTGGTAAACCTGTCAATAAGGCGCGGGTGGTTGTGGTTCAGGGAGTTAATGCGACAAGGTCATACCCGCTTGTGAGAATGAAGGTGGAAGTTGATGGTGTGACTCGTGACCTGGATGTGGGAATTGTGGAGAAGTTGCCTGTTGGGGGCGTCGACCTCCTTCTTGGCAACGACTTTGCCGGGCCTACTTCTGAGGCTCCACCCTTAGTCGTTGTCGAGAAGCCGGCCGACGTGAGTAGGGAGGAGCAGGAGTGGGTTGAGAAGTGTCCGGTGCAGCCTATGGCGTGTGTTGTCACCGGAGATTCTGCATCCAGGGAGTCACATTCTGGTCAACAATCTTTAGATCAGCGGAGGAAGGGTACCGAGAAGGGGTTGGAAGTTGATGCGGTTGAGAGTTTAGTATTAACGGACCTTCTCGGGGACTCATTATTAGGACCACATTTCGAGTCTGGAGAGGACCCAGTAACTGTTCCTGAAGGGGCAGAGGATGGGCTTAAAAAGACGAAAGAGTTGAAGGAGGACAGTGATGCACAGTCGGGAGATGTAGCAACAAGGTACCCTGACGCGTACCCTATGAGAAATGGGTCGGCGAAAACGGTGGTCCGAAGCTTGCTAGTGTATTTTTCCCGGTATGGTTACCCGCAGGGGATTCAGTCAGTCCGGGGACCCAACTTCACTTCCAGCCTCCTTGTACAAGCAATGCCGCAGCATGGGATTGTTGGGGTTGTGTCATCTGCATATCATCCGGAGAGCCAGGGTGTGTTAGAGCGATGGCACTCAGCCTTGAAATCTGTGCTTCGTTGTTGTTGCTTTGAGAGTGGGAGGGATTGGGATCTTGGCCTGCCATGTGTTTTGTTTGCTGTGTGGGAGGTACCTGGGGAGAGTTTGGGATTCAGCCCTAATGAGCTCGTCTTTGGACACCGTGTCAGAGGGCCTCTCCATATGGTTGAAGAAGTATGGGAGGGCGCAGAAAAACCTTGTTCTATGCTCAAGTGTGTCCTCAACAGTCGAGAACGGATGTTGCGCAGTCTGGAGTTGGCTGGCCGTAATTTGACTAGCTCTCAGGCCCTCAGGAAGGACAGGTACGACCTCAAGGTTGAACTCGGGGAGTTTCACGTGGGTCAGGAGGTGTTGATTCTACTGCCCCTTGTAGGTCACCCCTTATCCGCGAAGTACGCTGGTCCTTATAGGGTGGTGGAGGAGCTATCGGACCTGGTTTACTTGGTAGCCACTCCAGACAGGCGGAAGCACAATCAGTTATGTCATGTTAATCCCATGAAGGAGTATGGGAGGCACCCCCCTGAGCCTCTCACTGTGCCTGTGATGATGTTTAGCAGTCAAGGTGGAGAAGGAGAACGGGACAGTCAAGCTCAGGTGGAGGATAACTGGAAGGATAAGAAGTTCAAATGGGCGCCTGAGTGTGAGAAGGTGTTTAGAGAAGTAAACCATCTGTTGTGCACTCACCCGATCCTCAGGGCCTTTGACTTTAGCCTACCTTTCCAACTAGCAACGGAGGCTAGTGGGGTGGGGGCTGGTGCCGTCCTTGTGGAAAAGGACGATGATGGGCTGGGGCATCCTGTTAGTTTCTGCTCGGAGAAGTACAATTCGGCCCAGGGGAGCTGCTCTGTTGTCAAGGAGGAGCTGCTGGTGGTTGTACTTGCTCTGAGGCATTTCGAGGTCTATGTTCCAGCCTATGGTCCGGTCGTTGTAGTTTACCCAGATCATCACCCTCTCAAGTTCTTGGACCAGTTTCACAATCGCAATATGAGGCTGACCAGGTGGTCACTAAGGTTATTGGTATATAACCTGGACATACGCCATATTGCCGGTTGTGACGACGTGGTTGCAGATGGTCGTTCAAGGGTATATGATCCTGGGTAGATTGACACACGGGTAGCCTCCTGCTTTAGTTTGAATAGTATTTTGCGCTTGGTGCTTGTTGGCTCGCGGTTGTAGCCCAGCGTATTGGGTCGTAAAGCAGGAGTTGAGCGTTTGGTATAGAAGAAAAAACTAGGCTTGCCCCTATAGTGCAGCCGAAATAAACAAATTATAAACATAAAAATCAAATAAAAACTCTTTCTTTGATAGTTGAATTTGTTTAGTATGCTATAGCAGTAATTCTGAGTTGCACTCCTCTCAGAATGCTGGGCTAGAGAAGCTCGCTCTTGAGGAGCATAACTACATATAATTTAACCTATGGTGTTGGGGAGGGTTATAATTTTGAAAAAATGTTTTGTTGAAGAACTGTGCCAGATATTTTACTGCCGCTGGGTGATGGGAAGTGGAGATATAGCATGGGTTCTAACCATCAGATTTTTGTGAGCCTTGGGGCCTCTGAGAAAAATCTTGGGGGGGGTGTGACGTTAACCACTCCGTTATAACCGCATGGCTTGTCCTACAGTGACTCGCTAGGATCGCCAGGGCAGTGGATGGGGCTACAGTTTGTGTATTAGAGTGTGCTTTATTTCATATGAAAGCTTGTGTCATGGGCAGTCCAGAAAGGCTCTTTGTTTTCACCCATGTCAAGGCTTTATATATTTAATTGTAAAGTATATATTTTATCATTAACTAGTAATGATAGGATCTGGGAAAGAGAGAGGGAGTAGAACAGAGTGAGAGGGGGCCCGCAGTGTTTTTTGTCCCGCTCGATGACGTCACGGCTGGCTGCCTCGCGGGGGTTGGTGGAGAGAGGCCCTTACCATGCTGTAAGCTTTGCTAGTGGTTAGATGACTTGTAACCGCTGTTTTCCCACGCGGCTCTAGCTAGTGCGAGTATATATACAGTTCCTCGCCACTCTCTCCCTCAGATCTGGTTTCTAGAACACACCCATCTTTTTTCCCTTGCTATCTGTCCCCGCTCCGTACCTGAGAATCTTTTCCTCTGCCTATCTCTCTCATTTTCCATATCCTTCACCACCTTTTATTAATATTATACACCCTCTGGTTAACTCTGCAAAATCAGCTTCATGCTGGCCAGTTGTATTGTGTGTTAAGGTCTGATATAGCCTATGTATGTTAGTTGTTAAGATAAGTGGATCACGAAGCATTGGTTGGCATTTATATTGTTTAGTACTGCTTCCTTTAGTTATTAGTGTTCTGCTGGATTAGATAATGCTAGACTAGGAGTCTGATATTATAGGTATTGTTTCCTATGAGTGCTGGCTTCAGTTAAAAGCGGCACGACATACCTGAGAACTGGAGTTGATTGAGTAAATTCTAGTCTGTGTGCCATTGAGAGTAGAGCATGCACGAATGAGGTTTTTTTTGCCTATACCATTCTGCACTGTTCTAGTCTCGATTGTTTGTCTTTGAGGTACGCCAGGAGAACGCTTAATACTTCGGTATTAAGGTTTCTCAAGAGAGCTGCCCTTCATTATAACGTAATATTTGACGCACAGACTTGAGATTTGCACTAGGCTATGCAGCATGCCATGCGCACCAGTATCTCGTATTATTGACTCTAGCTAGACTTTATCAGTCATAGTAGATATTAAGTATATTAACCTAATTACTCTTTTTATGCATACCCGTTTATGATTACACAAGCATTTCGCAGCCTAGTTTGATGTATTGAGACACCAACGACTTAGGCTCTTTTTGTTGATAGGAATACTGCATTGTCGTGGCGATTATTATTATTGTTGTTGTGTTTAGGATATTCTTGGCTCCGACGGCATTATATATTCTGCCTTTTTGTGTGCATAGCCTGCACGAGCATTGTTCCGCTGCCTGCCTTTTTGGGTTCCATTTCCGATACGAGCATCTTTATAGCATCTAACATTTAAAGAAGATTCCTTGTTAGTGTTGAAGGACTTTAGTGCACTTTCTTTCATGCAGGAGTACCTGACATTTATTGATTAAAGTAACGTAAGCTGTAACTTCTCTTACCACCTTACTTTGCATACCATAACCAAGCACCTTCGGTTATAGGTAGTAATAGGCTGTTTTCACATAACATTAAGCCTAGAGTAGACGCACATTTATTGAGAGTTTGATAGCCTATTATTGCATATAGAACTCTGTAGAGTATTTGTGTTCTTTCTTCACTGGGAATATACATCAGAGGTTGGAGCTAGCGCTTTCCGTTGTAGCATTTATGCCATTACTAGTCCAATGAATAAGAGCCCTGATATATTTAAACCCCAGTCGTAACACAACGTTAGGCTTAGTTTCGACTCACGCACGGGGTAGACGATTTTGACCCGGCAACTGTGTTGAGTGTTGCCAAGCCTGGGATGTATTCTGCATGCCTAGGGCGGGGTCCAGACAGATTCAAGACTCAGAGCTCACCTCACTGTCGTACCCTTCGGACCCCCTTGATATCTATCCCTCTCAACCCCACTTAGAAACTTTCTCTCTTACTTTGTATACCTTCCTTCCACTACTTCACCAATCTATTTAATTATCCCATCCCCTTGATAGACCTTATATCTATTATTGTATTAACGATGAGCTCTCAGATAACTAGATAGGATTTTGGGCCTTATGCAGAGATTTAATTGTTAATGAGACCTAGGAAGCTTTTTTGTTGTCTCATATTTGGTGGTTTCATGCGTGCTAGGTGTTCTTGTGTCAGGTTAGCAGGGGCTATACCGGAGGGGAGGCTTTGGCGATCCTTTAAGTAAAGTCTGCTGGTGCGAGTCCTGTGGACCCGCACGACTTTACTAGGATACCCGTGGGAGTCTGGGGGAATTTTCTTGTCTGTATCCCTGTGTGTCTAGTGTTGTGTTGTGTGAGGGCCCTTGCCTAGTCCACTCAGCACTGCGCTAGCACGTCTTGCTTTTGTTTTAGGGTCGCCAGGAGAGAGTCAGATACTTGCGATCTGAGTTTCTCAAGAGAGCACCCTTTCAATTAGAGAAATTTGGCGCACAGACCTGGGAACGTCCCTAGGCTAGAGCAGGTGGCTCAGCCCGGGTATCCGAAGCCTATATCCTTCCGGCTAGACCTCTGCCACCTGGCAGATTAACAGCTAGGGGTTTATCATCTCTGTATGCTTGTTATTGTGCCACAGTTTACCGTTTTTATGAGCATTGTGAGTTAGGGTGTGGCTTAGAGACTCTGTCCGAGCAGGCTTGCCTGACTAAGAGTGAGAAGCACACCTGTATGTGGTTATGTTGCGAGTTGAACATAGCACATAAGAAAATGGGAGTCTGCAGAAAGCCGATTGGCCTAAGCAAGGCAGATCCCTGTCCCACACAACCCCAATTCAATTACAAAGCCCAATTATAGGCTTCACACTCTAATACCCTGAGGATCATCTTACCAAAACGGTTAGAGATTAACGCAGGATTATGGAGGTCTGCAGAGCGCTGATTGGGCCAACCCGGCTGATCCCCCTTCACACCCAACCCTTCTCGTCCATATGCTTATCTAATTTTATCTTAAAGCTCCCTACAGTTTTAGATCCCACTATAGCACTTGGTAGTCCATTCCACCCATCTACAACTCTGTTACCAAACCAATACTTGCCTATATCTTTTCTGAAACGAAATTTATCTAATTTGAAACCATTGGTACGAGTTCTTTCGCTATCACTGAGCTTTAGTACATTTGCCATGTCCCCTTTGTTAATCCCACTAACCCACTTGAACACCTCTATCATATCCCCTCTAACTCTGCGTCTCTCTAACGAATGTAAACCTAATTTCTTCAAACCTTTCTTCATACGAAAGATTTCTAATATTATGGATAATTTTTGTCATTCTACGCTGTACTCTCTCCAATGAATCTATGTCCATTCTGTAATAAGGACACCAAAATTGGACAGCATAATCCATGTGGGGTCTCACTAATGACAAGTAAAGTTTTAAGATAACATCAGCAGTTCTGTTACTCACACTCCTAGAGATGAACCCGAGAATCCTGTTTGCCTTATTACGAACGCTTATACACTGTTTTCTAGGCTTCAAATCATTGCTAACAAACACACCTAGATCTTTCTCGCAGTCTGAATTTTCTAATTCTAAATTAGCTAGTTTATATTTAACATTTGTTTGCATCTTCCCTATCTTTAATACCTTGCATTTGTCAATGTTAAACTTCATCTGCCAATTTACTGACCATTCATGTAAGGTATCTAGATCCCTTTGGAGGCACTCTATATCGCTATCTGAATCAATTGATCTCCCTATTTTAGTATCGTCTGCGAATTTACTTATCCTACTAGTTATACCTAAATCTAGGTCATTTATGTATATAAGAAACAACAGGGGACATAATACCGATCCCTGGGGGACACCACTTTTGACTGCTCCCCATTCTGACTTGGTACCATTTATGCTGACTCTCTGCTTCCTACCAATTAGCCATGACCTAATCCATCCTAACAACGCCCCACCTATTCCATGTGCCTCAACCTTTCTCATCAATCTCTCATGAGGGACTCTGTCGAAAGCTTTACTGAAATCTAAATATATAATATCATATGACTTGTCATTATCTACTGCTTCATATACCTCTGAGAAAAAACTAAGCAAATTAGTAAGGCAAGACCGTCCCTGAGTGAATCCATGCTGAGAAGAATTGATTAAGTTAAATGTTTCTAAGTGGTTTCTCATTTTCCTAGCAATAATTGACTCTAGTAGTTTTCCTATGATTGAAGTGAGACTAATGGGACGGTAATTGGATGCTATTGATTTATCACCTTTTTTGAAGATCGGAACTACATTTGCAAGCTTCCAAGCTTCTGGAACTATACCTGTTTCTAATGACTTGTTAAATAGAAATGTTAATGGATAACTTAACTCATCTCTGCATTCTTTTAATACTCTAGCATATACCTCATCAGGACCAGGCGATTTATGAGGTTTCAGTCTGTCAATTTCCTTAACCACATCATTTCTACTTATAGTAACCGTACTTAACCTATTTTCTATACTATCGCTGTATACCTTACGGACTTCTGGAAACTGTGCCAAATTTTCATTAGTGAAAACGGAAAGAAATTGACTATTTAATGTACTGCACATTTCTAAATCACTTTCTGTCAATTTTCCTATAGAAGTTTTAAGGGGACCAATTACATCTCTAACCTTGGATTTATATAGTTGGTAAAAAGCTTTAGGATTATTTTTTGAGTCATTGGCAACCTTAATTTCATAATTTCTTTTTTCTTTCCTAATATCCTTTTTTACCTGTCTTGATAGATTCTGATAGTAAGCAAGTAGGTGAATTTCGCCTTTTCTAATTTTTCTATATATTCCTCTCTTTTGTCCTAGAAGATCTAATAGTCTATTATTCATCCATTTGGGTTGGTTCTGTGTTGATCTAAATTTTCTTTTGGGGATATATTTATTTTGCGCATTGAATACTGACTTGATAAAATTATCGTATGTATCTACCAAGTTTGACGTCTCCTCCTGACTTAAGATGACAGGTGCCTGAGAAAGGATACACTCATTTGGACACCTGGATCGACTTAATTTTTTGACCATAGGGTCCGCTAACAGGGCTTCTCTTAACCCACCATAATTGGCTTTTCTGAAAGGTATTTATGGATTGTCTCTCTGGTATTACCTTTCCATTGTATATTAAAATACACAGAATTGTGATCACTATTTCCTAGGTGGTCCCCGATTTCTACACTAAAGTTGCTGCCTTTATTTAATTATACCTATGCCATTATACACTGTATGGCCTATTACTAGTATTTACTCCTGCTTATGAGTTAAGAGTTCTCTAAATCCGTAACGTACTTTCTTTGCTAAGCATCAGATCCTGCAGTAGCCGCATGCAGTTTAGAAACCCGCATCTTGTCTAACTGTATGATGTTTTGAGGACTGTTTGCTTTCACCTTCTTTCACGCAGGGGTGATTAGTTGTATTAATTAACGTAACGTTAAATGTACTTTCTTCTAGTTTGTTATTAAATTGTTTCTGCAATTTAATTCCGTTATCTATCTTTTCCTTGAAGCTGTAAGGCAACTTAATTGTGTGATCTTCTATATAGCCTGCTTGACTATCAGCAGTCTATAGTGCGTGCACCCTGTAACCGAGTCATAGGATACCTCGTTGTCCAGGCAGGACTCTTGACGGTTTAGGGTGGTTTGTTGCCTGGGTTTATAGATAAGGGTTAGATCTAGCGTTTTCCGTTGTTGCTTGTTGCCGCATACCTAGTCCAATAGAAAGAGCCCAGTGTTTATATATCCCAGGACGTAACAAATGGCGACCTTGCATAGGATTTACTGAACAGAGGAATATAGTGGTCATTTGTTTTGAGATTCCTTATGATTAGAGGAATACAGTGGACATAGAGTTTTTTTTTTGGAGCAACCAATATAACACATTAAAGACTTTAAATAACATTAGTATATACATACTTGCATAGGAGATAAGGCACATTCTATAACCGTGATAATTACTGCAGTACACAAACATGTCTAATACATCAGAACACAGTGATGGGTCAGGTCACGATACGGGCTCGGAGGGAGAAAGACCTGTGGAGTGGCTAGTCGATAGCGAGGAGGGTGCTAGAAGATTTTTAGAGGTGCCCCTTACCGCTGCCAGGGTGTTGAAGCTGAATAAGTATGGTTTAAAGTGTGTGGCAGGTCTTCAGGGTCACCAGGGTTTAAGTGGCATGAGGAAAGATCAGCTGAGGACTTTGATATTGGGTTTAGAAGGGAGAGACCTGGGTGGAGAGGCGACTTGGGGCCCCGGTCCCCAGCCCCCCTTCCACTCTACCCCCGTATCAAACATCAGGGTGCCTGAATTTAGTACATACCCCCAAGTTGATGGTCAATGGCGTGGAATTCAATCACAGGGACCCTCCCCCTTAAATGCACCTTCCCCTCCTCAAGGGTTGACTCCAGATTTGTTGTTTCGGCTTGAGATGGCCAAGGTTGAGGCCGCCGAAAGACAGGTTAGAGCTCAGGTTGAGGCTGCCGAGAGACAGGCTAGTGTGCAGGCTGAGGTTGCTAGAGCTCAGGCTGAGGCCGCAGAGAGAACAGCTATACGAAAGGCTGAACTGCAGGCAGAGTCTACTAGGTATCGGGCTGACAGGGAGCTGGAGAGATCTCGAGTGGAGGTAACGGCGAAATATTGGGGGAGGTAACAGACATCGGGACCAATCATTGTCGCACCTGCTTAAACTAGTTCCTGTGTTCGATGAATTAGGTGTGACTGAGTTTTTTATGCGATTTGAGAAGAAGTGTCAGGAACACCAGTGGCCTCAGGAAAAGTGGGCAGCATTAGTTTCATCAAGACTCCTAGGAAAGGGGCTAAAAGCGTATGATGCACTACCTTTAGAGTCCTGTGTAGTTTATGATGAGCTAAAGAATGCTGTGCTACGGGCCTATGAGTTACAACCAGAAACTTACCGCTTGAAGTTTCGGGGTGTTACTAAGGGCAAGGATAGTACCTTCCTAGAACACGCCCGGGACTTGTCTGATGCACTACGACATTGGCTGCGTTCTGAGAGGGCAGCTACTTTTGAGGAGTTGAGTAAGCTGGTTCTCTTGGAGCAGTTCTTTAAGTGCACAGGCGGGGACTTAACATTAAATATAAAGGAAAACAAGCTAGAACTCTCCAGGAGGCAGCAGAAATGGCTGACCGCAGACTGTCATTAATTCGAGGGTGCGGAGCAGCAGCAGCTAGGAGTGAGTCGGGTGCAAAGGATCGTACCCCTCCCCCTCCCAAGAATTTTGATACACATAAATACACAAAACCATCTAGCACTGACAATAAAACTGAACATAAACCAAATACCGTCCCGTATAAGAAGTCTAATGGTACCTCCCACTCCCAAGGGAAACCAAAGAGTAAAGAGTGCTTCGCATGTCACAAGGAGGGTCACTTTGCAAATGCTTGTCCGAACAAGCCACCAAACAAGGTTGTGTCATTGGTCCGCAGCATAGGTGTGTCGCCTATATTTTCTGAGTTTGCCAAGGGTAGTTCGTCAGAGGGTGGGACACAGCCTGTGTTCAAGAGACCGGAAGGCTCGAACCCTGTCCGCAACGTCTTTGGGGGTCATAGAGGGCATGGTTTTGTGAGGTGGGCTGGCGAAAGGCGAGGAGTTAAGCTATTGCGTGATACTGGGGCTTCTCAGACCTTGTTAAGGAACTTTACTGGTAGACCGATTAACGCTGCTCGGGTGGTGGTAGTTCAGGGGATCAATGCTACGAAGTCCTACCCGCTGGTGCGGATGGAGCTGGAGGTGGGTGGTGTGGCGAAGGAGCTGGATGTAGGAATTGTAGAGAACTTGCCTGTTGGGGGCGTCGACCTCCTCCTCGGCAACGACTTTGCGGTGCCTGCTTCTAAGGTTTCACCCTTCGTCGTTGCCGAGAAGGCGGCCGACGTTAGTAGGGAGGAACAGGAGTGGGTTGAGAAGTGTAGCGTACAAACCATGGCGTGTGTTGTGATGCGTTCTCAGACATCCGGAGCCTTGCAGCCACCACCTCCGTCTATCAAACCGCGGAGGAAAGGTCACAAGAAAATGGGAAGTGTTGGTCAATTGGAGAGTTTTGAGCCGGCAGTGATTCTTGGTGACTCATTATTGGCACCTATGTTAGAGTCTGGAGAGGCCCCGGGGCCTGTCACCGCTAGTGCAGGTGCAGGGCAGGAAGAGACTCTGCGAAAGCATCGTTATGCGCAGCGTGAGGAAAGGACGGCTCAGCGGGACATTGGAGGTGGAAATAAATTATTTAAGATGAACTTGGATAATCTCGCACCTGCTGATATGTTCTTGCAGCTGGAAGATCCTGAAGTCAGGGTGTGGTAATGGTGCTATCGAACTGGAGAGCGATGGGGATGCGCAGCCTGGTGATTTTTTCTTGTCCGAGGGGATCTTGTATCGGAGACATCAGGATCCCAAGAAAATGTGGGATGGCGGGTCAGGATTAGTGGACCAGTTAGTAGTACCGAGGGTGTGCCGTGAGAGCTTATTGAGATTAGCTCACGATGTGCCTCTGGCAGGGCACCTGGGGGCATGTAAGACGGAGGCAGCTCTGAGCAAGCTTTTCTGGTGGCCTGGGTTAAAGGCGAGTGTCGTGTCATGGGTGACACAGTGTCACACTTGTCAAGTTGTTGGGAAACCCAATCAGGTCATCCCGAGAGCCCCGTTACAACCCATCCCTGTCATTGAGCCGCCCTTCAGCAAAGTAGTTATCGATATGGTTGGCCCATTGCCCCCCACTAGTGCCGGCAATAAATGTTTACTAACTGTAATGGATGTAGCAACACGGTATCCAGATGCTTACCCAATGCGCAACGGGATGGCTAAGACTGTTGTCAAAAACCTACTTGTCTATTTCTCTCGTTATGGCTACCCTCAGGAGATCCAGTCTGATCAGGGATCCAATTTTACTTCTGCTCTGTTTAAGCAGACCATGCAGCAACATGGGATAGTGTCTCTGGTGTCATCTGCCTACCATCCCGAGAGTCAGGGAGTTTTGGAAAGGTGGCACTCGACTCTCAAGAGTATGTTGCGGTGTTATTGCATGGAAAATGGGAAGGACTGGGATCTAGGTCTCCCATACGTTTTATTTGCTGCGAAAGAAGTACCTGGGGAGAGCTTGGGATTTAGCCCGAACGAATTGATTTTTGGACACAGGGTCAGGGGGCCCCTCCACATAGTCAAGGATATCTGGGAGGGAGTCACAAAGCCATGCTCGCTTCTAAAGTATGTAGTTGAAAGCCGTGAGAGAATGCTAAAGAGCTTGGAGGTAGCAGGTCGGAACCTTAAGAGTTCACAAGCTCAGATGAAGGACAGATACGACCAGAAGGTGAAGCTGAGGGAGTTTGAAGTAGATCAGGAGGTACTGATACTACTGCCTCTGGTGGGACACCCCTTGTCTGCCAAGTATTCTGGTCCGTATCGGGTTGTAAGGAAGGTTTCTGATCTCGACTATTTAGTAGCTACTCCTGATCGTAAGAAAAAGAACCAACTTTGCCATGTAAATCTGATGAAAGAGTATGTGAGGCGCCCCTCCGAGCCTCTCACTGTCCCGGTGTTGATCTGCAGCGATCGTGGTGGAGAAGGAGGAAGGGACAGTCAAGCTGCGGGGGAGGATAATTGGGATTGTCATGTTTCTGCGGATCAGTGGGCGGGGAATTCTAGACAAGTGGCTCACGAGTTGATATTGCACCTGCCTGAGCAACAGCGTGTAGCTGTGCAGCACTTGTTTGATTCAAACCCAGCTGTTTTCGCGGAGCATCCTGGCCTCACTACTCAAGCAGTGCACGATGTCGATGTTGGGGACCACCCGCCCTTTAAATCAGTGCCATACCGTGTTCCCCTATTAAATTACCAGCACTTAGGGAAGAGCTGGATTATATGCTGAAACGTGGGCTGATTTCTGAGGGTGCAGTAAGGTGGACTTCCCCAGTCACACTGCAGCCCAAACCAGATGGCAAGGTGCGGTTTTGTATAGATTTCCGCAGGTTGAATGGTTTAACCCCCACAAATGCCTACCCTCTCCCTCGCGTGGACGACAGTGTGGATAAGATAGGAAAGGCCAAGTTCCTCACTAAGATAGACCTTGTTAAGGGTTATTGGCAAGTGCCCTTGTCTGAGCGAGCGCGAGAGGTGTGTGGGTTTGTGGTGGACGGTGCCACATATCGTTGCCATGTTATGCCATACGGGCTGAAAAATGCCCCTGCAACGTTTCAGAAATTAATGAACGACATTGTAGCCGACATTCCCAACTGTACGGTGTACCTAGATGATGTCATAATATATGACGATGATTTTAACAGTCACTGTGCTCACATCGGATAGCTTTTTAATAAACTGAATGAAGCAGGTTTGGTGGTAAACCTGGGTAAGTGCGATTTTGTCAAAGCCACAGTTTTGTACCTGGGGTTCGAGGTGGGGATGGGTCAGGTGTGCCCTCCACAGACAAAGATCAAAGCCATCGATCAGTTTCCCCAGCCTACGACTAAGAAACAAATCATGCGGTTTCTAGGTATGATAGGCTATTATCGTCGCTTCATCAAAGGCTATTCGACTGTACTTGCACCTTTAACTGACTTATTATCTAAGGACAAGAAGTTCCGGTGGTCTCCTGAGTGTGCAGAGGCGTTTTCCTTGGTGAAACACCTGTTATGTATCCACCCCATACTCAAGGCCCCGGACTTCAGCAGACCTTTTCAGCTGGTGACTGGTGCCAGTGGCGTAGGGGCTGGGGCTGTCTTGTTACAGACAAATGATGAAGGTATCGAACATCCAGTGAGTTTTTACAGTAAAAAATTCAATAGTGCACAAAGGAATTACTCTGTAATTGAAAAAGAACTCCTGGCGATAGTGCTGGCGCTCAGGCACTTCGATATATATGTTCCTGCTTTCGGACCAGTCGTAGTGGTTTATACTGATCATCACCCTCTGAAATTCTTGAATCAGTTTCATAACCGGAATATGAGGCTGACCAGGTGGTCACTCATGCTTCAGGAGTATAATCTGGACATACGCCATATTGCCGGTTCTGATAACGTGATAGCGGATTGTCTATCAAGGGTGGATGATGTTGGTTAGACTGCCACAGGATTGAGGGTTGAGTGTGGAGGAAAATAGGCTGTCACTGTAGTTCAGCCGAAAAAAACAAATTAAAAAACCAAAATCCTTATAAAAACTCTTTATTTTTTATAACGTGTAGAATTTTGTATAAGATGTTGTAGCAGTATCTAAGTTGAATGTTTTCGCTTATTGTCGCTAAGTTAGTTGAACTTGCTCGGTGGAGCGCAACAGTCTTTATTGTTTTTATATATAGTGCCTTGTGTCGCAACAGTGTGTACTCACCTAATTGTACTCACCTAATTGTAGTATACAGGATTTGAGCCTAAGCTCGTGTTGTCCTGTCTCTCTCTCTACATTTATCCAATTTTGCTTTAAAAGTTTGGATATTTCTTGCTCCCACCACCTCCCCATCCAACTTATTCCAACACTCAATGCTTCTATACGGGAAGCTGAACTTTCTTACATCAGACTTACATATAACTTTCCTCAACTTACAATCATGACCCCTGGTTCTTCCCTCGTCCCTCACCACAAAATCTCCCTTGTCGATCTTCTCAAAACCTTTCACACACTTAAACATCATGATCATGTCACCTCTCTCTCTCCTCTCCCTCAGCGTTGGCAGCTTTAGCCTCTCCAATCTCTCCTCATAAGGTAGGTCTCTAAGGCTAGCTATCATCTTAGTGGCAACTCTCTGAACTCTTTCCAGTTTGTTATTATGTTTTATAAGGTGTGGAGACCACACCACTGCTGCATACTCCAGTCTTGGTCGTATTATTGTCCCTATTATTTTTGCTAACATCTCTTCATCTAAATAATTCAGAGCTATTCTCATGTTAGTCAACACTGCATAGGTTTCACCAGTTATTTTATTTATATGCTGTTCAGGTGACAAGCTGTCTGCCACAACTACCCCTAGATCTTTTGCTTTCACAGCTTTACTAATTATTTCATCTCCTATTTTATATCCCCAAGAAGGTCTATATTTACTTTTTCCCATCTCAAGAACCTGACACTTACTCGTGTTGAATTCCATTTTCCAAGTTTGACTCCACTCATATAACTTATCTAGATCTCTCTGTAATTCTTCACAACTACTCCTACTTGTAATATGCTTCATTAATTTTGCATCATCAGCAAACATAGATATATATGAGCCTATTCCCATTTGAAGGTCGTTTATGAAAACCAAAAACATGATTGGGGCCAACACCGATCCTTGAGGCACTCCGCTTTTTACCCTTTTCCACGAGGAGAACTTTCCTTTTATTACTGTTCGCATTTCCCTCCCAATTAAATAGTTTTCCATCCACTTTAATAATACTCCCTCAACCCGCCCCACAGTCCTGAGCTTCCACAACAATCTCTTATGAGGCACCTTATCAAATGCCTTCTTGAAATCTAAGTAGATACAATCTACCCACCCCTCCCTCCCTTGTACAATGTCAATTACCCTATCATAGTAACTCAACAAATTTGTGGTACACGAATGACCTTTTCTGAACCCGAACTGCTTGCTTGAAATTATTTCCCTCTCCTCCAACATACCCACCCATCTTTTTCTAATAATCTTTTCACAAAGTTTGCATATAACACTCGTTAAGGATACCGGTCGATAATTTAGCGGGTCTTCTTTATTTCCACTTTTATATATTGGAGTTATATTTGCTTGTTTCCATTCTAAGGGAAGTTCCCCCTTGTTTAATGAGTGTTGAACAATATTAAAAATAGGTCTCACTAGTTGTTCAGAACATTCTCTTAATACCCATCCAGCAATGTTATCTGGGCCCATAGATTTTCTCACGTCCAATTCTTCCAACAATGATTTTAGTTCATCCTTGTTGACTTCTATCGACTCTAGTCCCTGTATCTCGTTCAATTCCACCACAGGTTCTACATAGTCATCCTCCTCCACAAACACGGATGTTAATGTATCATTCTTAATTTCACACATACCCACTGTGTCTTCATATAATTGACCCTCTACCCTAATCTTTGTTATTTTGTCCTTTATTTTAGTTTTACCGTTGATATAACTATAGAACAGTTTGGGTTCTTTATTACATTTGTTTACTATATCTTTTTCAAAGTTATTTTTCTCCTCTCTCATAGTCTTGACATAGTTGTTTCTAGCATTCTTATACTCATCCCATTTTTCCTCAGTGTGTCTCCTTCTCACTTTATTCCATGCAGAGTCCTTTTTGTTCAGGGCAATGTGACATCGCATGTTAAACCACTCTTTCTCCTTAGCCAGCTTGCTATCCTTAAATGTTGGTACATATTTATCTACCCCCTCCCTGTAAATGTCTAGTAACATGGTGTATTTTACCTGAATATTCTGTTCTTGCTCAATAAATGACCAATCTATATTTGCAAAGTATCCTCGTAATGATTCATAATCCGCCTTACTATAATTTAGTCTATATTCCCTATGTTCCTGCCTTCCAGAAATTCCACTGTCAATTCAAATTCAATCACAGCATGATCGCTTTTTCCCATGGGACTCAAATATGTTAGGTTCTTTATTTCTTGGGGGTCTTTGGTGAATAATAAGTCAAGTCTTGATGGTTCATCACCTCCTCTAAATCTTGTATTTTCCGTAACGTGTTGTGTTAATAGATACCCCATTGTTAGTTCAAGAAATTTGCTACCCCAAGTATTTTCATTTGAACCCGCATCCAAACATTCCCAATCCACCTCCCCGCAATTAAAGTCCCCTGCAAGAATAAGCCTATTTTTCCTTTTACAAATAATTTCTAACATACGCAAGGTTTCCAAAATTAATTCATTATATTCATCGTTGCTCCAAGATTTAGTCTTAGGAGGTAAATACATTGATACAATGTCCAATTTTGACCTATCATTATCCTCAATTTCAACTGCTACCACTTCAGCAATGCTATCACCAAGTTTTAATTCTTTAGCAGTAATTTTATTATCTACCATGATCAACACTCCTCCTCCTAGCTTTCCTAACCTGTCTCTTCTCCATGTACTGTATCCTGCACAACTAATTATATTCGTGTCTACCTCCTGGTTAAGCTTAGTTTCAGTCAAACATACTACCCCGGGCCTCTCTCTCTTTACATATTCGTCAAACTCAATCTTTTTGGAAATTAACCCATCAATTTGTATACATGAACTTAGGATTTCCAGTATTTTCCCTATTTTTCTCGTCCCTGCCCGTTCCTTTCTTTTTTGTACGTACCCCTCCCAATTTATTTCCTAGCTTGTCTCCTCTCCTCTTGTCTCCACCTGGACTGTTTCTCGCTCCGTTTCCACCTCCCCTCCCTCTGCCTCCACTTGGACTGTTTCTCTCTCTATCTCCACCTCCCCTCTCTCTGCCTTCTCCCCCGTCACCCGCACCATCTCCCTTTCCCTCCCTACTTCGTCCCTTCGCTTTATATACCATTTCTTGAGTTTTCCCTCCCACACTCTCCAGAAAAACTTCTTTTCGTCTTCTTTCGTCCTTTCTCCATTCTTTACATTTGCCTACTGTATATGAACGTTGTTTTAGGCTTTGCTTATGTACTGTATATGAACGTTGTTTTAGGCTTTGCTTATGTACTGTATATGAACGTTGTTTTAGGCTTTGCTTATGTACTGTATATGAACGTTGTTTTAGGCTTTGCTTATGTACTGTATGAACGTTGTTTTAGGCTTTGCTTATGTACTGTATATGAACGTTGTTTTAGGCTTTGCTTATGTACTGTATATGAACGTTGTTTTAGGCTTTGCTTATGTACTGTATATGAACGTTGTTTTATGCTTTGCTTTTAAATTTTAGACAAACAGGGCCTTCAAAAGAGACAGCTATGTATCCTGCCCAAATATTTGTCGTAGGAAATAATCCAGTTTATATTTGAGCCAGGCCAAACAACACTCGGCACCATAATTTCAAACATCCACGTCAGCTGGTCCGGATATCATAACACAGATACTAACACTGAAAACCCGGGCTTAACCCCTTCTATACTGGCGACGTGTTTGTATATTTACTCTAGCTACAATTTGACGTGTTTATGCACTATGCGAAGGATCTAGGGTAGTAAAAAGGGTTGAGCGATATATTATGAAGACTTAATTGCTGGAGGCCCTTGTTAAACTGAATGCAATCTTCTAATATTAGCCAGAATAAAGTTAAAAGGACGACGGCGGTACAGAATGGGTTAAATGGTATGTAATAATAATATCCCCCCCCCCCCCTCCCTTTCCGGCACCCCTTTCGCCTCCAGGAGTCAATGGTAGGCACTGTACTGGTACCTGGACCCTTCACCGTGACATTAGGCCAGTGAATCAATTGGCTTTTAGTCACGCTGACCTTTATATTGGCTGCTGTTGATGGAGTCTACTAAATACATAAATGGTTTGCACATATATGTTTGCTTTTAGCGAATTCACTTTTTAATCATAAATGTTAGAATATATATATATATATACAGGGTGTCCCAGGAGGAAAGGGCATAACTTTGGGAAATGATAAAACAAGGTATTCTAAGCATAACATGTTCTATAACAAAAGTTCCAAATCTCAACCATTAAAAATATATTAAAGGTTTAATGTAGTGTCCTCCCCCGCATCACTGTTATGGACAGTGTCAAACAGTTCCCAACTGGTCCAAAGTGAGCTAATATGTCTATAATCATTTTGCAACTTACAGAATTATAGTATCTTTATAATATTGTAAGTAACAAGAAATAGGGTGGTCAGTATGGAAGTGAAGAAGTCCTTGCATGACAGTGTGGTAATCCCGACACTGACTTACGGAAGCGAAGCATGGACGTTGGTTGAGAGACTCAGACCAAGAGTGAGAGCAGTGGAAATGAATTACTTAAGGAGTGCGTGCGGAGTTACATGGAGGGATAGACAGACTAATGAGGAAGTAAGAAGGAGGTGTGGTGTGGAGGTAGATGTGCTGGAAAGTGTGAAAAGGAACAACTTGAGATGGTTCGGCCATATGGAACGTATGGAAAGCGAGAGAATGACTAAGAGGGTGTACGAGAGCGAGGTGGAGGGACAGAGGGGGAGAGGTAGACCGAATATGAGGTGGAAGGATGGAGTGAGGAAGTACATGAACGAAGGCGGTGCTGGTTGGGGGGAGGGGCGTCGACTGACTGGGGACAGAGGTGCATGGGGGCGGTTCGTTCGTGGCCACACCTTCGGGGATCACGGCGTCAGGCAATAGATAGATAGATAGTAAAATAATTGCAGAAAGATGTAGGTGTGGTAGGCAGTAGGACAGCTAGGCCAGCCTTATGGGGAATTGCTGAAGAAAATACCATTTTCAACATGCAATATCTCTATACCGGTCGAGATTTGGAATATTTCTTATAGAACATTTTAGGCTTAGAATATTTTGTTCTATCATCTCCCAAAGTTATGCCCTTTCCTCCTGGGACACCCTGTATATATATATATATATATATATATATATATATATATATATATATATATAGTAAGCAAATTCCGGAATTTGCAAAAAATTATTATTCATACAACGGCAAAACTAAAGGGTGTATCAAAAATCCGTGAGACACTTATATTTAATTTTCTTCCCACTTTCCAATGATATCTTATTTATTAAAATTGGTCCAACAATAACATAGTTTTAGCAGTTTTAAAATTCGCAAAACATGCGAAAATCCCAGGTAGCGAAAACACTATTTCTCCGATTTGCTTCCCCTTAAGTCCCTGGTTAGTGAAAGTGGGTTTTCTATAACCACCTGTTGTAAGTCCTTGTTCCGTTTTCTTTACCAAAACATGTAACTAAGCTAATTTACCATCCTCTTCCTTATTGCAAGTTAAATAAATGTTTGTATGTTAACTATTCATGTACGTTAAATATTTTTGATTAGCACATTCACTTTAAAAATTTAAGAACAAATCATCAACATATCTTCTATGATATAAGGGTTTACAATTAAAACGACAATTATTCAACTATATGGTTTCCTAAATACACAAAAATGCATTTGCAAAAAGGGAGCCTAAGCAAGATTCCATATTTATACCATCTATCTGATTGAACAGAGAAACATTAAACAGAAAACAGGATGCCGATGTAGCAAACTTAGTATATTTTAAGAACATATTTGCCTAGATTATATAAACTCTTTGGGTCATACTTATCTAAAATTATGGTCAATTGTTTCATTTAATGGGACATTCGTGAATAGGGATTCAACGTCATAGCTAGCCATTAAGAAATTATAAGGTAAATGTAAAGATATTATCTTGGCAAATAATTTAGAGTTGGCTAAAGTGTACTGATTAGTTGTGAGCTGGAATACTACGGATATAAGACATTTTGAAAGGTTGTAAGCTGCAGTCTTGATGCAAGAAATTATGGGTCTTAATGGTACGTTATATTTGTGAACTTTGGGCAACCCATAGAATACTCCTGGGTTTGAGCCCGAGGCATACAGCCAATTATTCACATCAAATCCTATCTCCTCCTTAATGGTCCTCAGTATTCTGTTTAATTTATCTTCCAACCTAATAACATTATCAAAAATACTTCCTTTAACCTTTTTGATCTTTGACTTTTCAGCAAGTATACCATTAATTTGAATTAGATAGTCATTATTGTCTAGTAATACCACTCTCCTGCCCTTATCAGGTTTACAATTACAATGGAATCGTCCCTCCCGATCGCTTTCAATAATTCAGAGTCACTGAGTTTGAACACTGAAGACAATATCTTTTTACAGGTCTTTTTAGCTAAATCAAAATATGTACTGCCAATTTCTTTAACATTATCAATTTGATTACTAACATTAATTTAATTTTTAGTAACCCTACTTTGGAGCAATCAGAGACCGTGTTTATTAGCTTCTATAATGAAAGAAAATGAATGAGCCAATCAGTTTTATAAAAAGGAATGCATTAATCTAATCCAAATGATAGCAAATTCTTCTTTCTGCCGTTCAATATCCTACTAGAATAGTTAAAGATAGATTTATCGTTCATATTGCAGGTTCCTTAGTAATGTGTAACTTTCGGTTGGTTGGGACTAGTTTGTGTTTTTTTTGGGAGATGATTGCTGGACATTTTTAGCTGCACGCCTTCATCTTTAACTGGACAACTATCTATAAGCTGGAACAATATATGATTATAAGGATAACTAGCAGGGGTACCCGGCATTGCCCGGGTACTACCACCACTACTACTACCATAATCACCATCATCAATCACTACTACCACAATCATCACAATACTACTACTACCATAATCACCGGCCTCGACCTCCCTGTGCCTCATTAAACGGCGACTTCGATTTCGGCCGCTAAATGACCTCCGATTTTGGATCTGACCTCATCCGTACCCCATTTTGGGGGGCTGCGAACAACTTTCGTTGTTGTTGTTGTTGTTCCCCAAGCTGCCTGGCCGAACAGCCCCAAGTCCCCGAGCAAGGCCAAGGCCATAACCGAGCGCCCCCACAGAACCCTCCCTGCCGACCACAATAAAGCCTGGGTGACCGAAGCCACTCCATGGCGGGGTGCTGAGGAGGGTGCGGAAACGCCCGGGAAACCAAAGCCCCACCCAGGGCCCTGTGCCCCTCAGCAATTATGAAGAGAAAGTTGAGGGGCAAAGGAAAAATGTGACGCTTTGGCTACCAATCTTGGTAGATTGGGAGGTCAATCCACGGAAGAGACGCCGTCACTTGAGATCTAGAAAATATGTAAGTAAAAGGAACAGTCAGAGTAAGCTATGGGTATGGCAGAGATCGCTCAGTTCTCACTCTGATAGACCAGCCCATCACCACATGACTAGAACCCAATCCTCTCAGCATCAGCTAGGAAAGGCCCTAGAAAGCCGCCTTTGGCGGGGGAATAGCTCCCCTATTTCAACCCCTTTCGGGGTTGGGAACCCGCTTCATAACTTTCGTTCCATACACCTGTTCGATCAGTGGCCTCCTTCTGCCCCAAACGGCCATTTTTGTTTCAATTTTTCTTCAATTTCGGCCTCGAAACGACCTCCGATCGTGGCCTCGCCCCCTCTATGACCTGACCCAGGTCAATTGACACCCACATGCAAAGTTTCAGCTCCCCAGGTTCAAAACTGCGGCCGCCTATTAAGAACACACAAACAAACAGACACACAAACTGATTTAATAATATAGATGCTCCGTTACGAAGACAGATTTCGATTTGGTTGAAATTATTCTCTCTCTCTCTCTCTCTCTCTCTCTCTCTCTCTCTCTCTCTCTCTCTCTCTCTCTTGTGAACGTAACACCAATTTTTTAAAAAGATAGCAAAAACTTGCCTAGCAAATATCGTCCAATCAGCTTGACCTCAGTAGTATGCAAAATACTAGAAACATAAATAAGAAACAGACTCGTTAATCAATTGGAGGAAAATAATATACTAAAAGACACAAAACATGTTTTTGTCAAAACACGTTAATGCTTAGCAAACCTTTTAGACTTCTTCCATGACATCCTATATTTATATGACGAAAGTAAAGCTGTTGATATTATATACTTAGACTTACAGAAAGCTTTGATTAAATTCCACACAGACGGTTAGCGATTACATTAAAAGCACATGTAATACAAAGTGGCGTTCTACAATAAATAGACAATTGGTTTAGTGAAAGGAAGCAAAGAGTATTTATTAATGGGGAAGCATCAACGTGGACCAATGTAACTAGTGGTGTACCTCCAGGATCAGTGCTTGGGCCAGTTTTCCTAATTGACATTAACAACTTAGATGAGGGTTTCACTGGTATAATCTCAAAGTTTGCCTATTACACAAAACTCGTAAATACCGTACTGACAAATGAACATGTTGAAGATATGCAAAACAATCTAAACAAGCTTTCACAATGGCCTAAATCTGGTAAATGTACTTCAATGAAGATAAGTGTAAAGTACTTCATGTATACTGCAATGAAAAAGCAGACTACTCGAAGAATGGCACCCAGCTAAAGAGTGTAAACAGAGAAACCGATTTAGGAGTAACAATATCCAGTAACTTAAAACCAAGAGAACATTGTGCTGAAGTTGTTAAGAAGGCAAACAAAATTATAGGTTTCATAGGTAGATCATTTGACCTTAAATCGAAAGACATTATCCTCACCCTTTACAATTCATTAGTCCGCCCACTTTAGGAATACTACGTTCACTTCTGGTGCCATTACTATAAAAAAGATATAGACAAATTGGACCGACTTCAACGTAGAGTTGCCAAGATGATACCCTGTCTTCGGAACAAACCATACGAGGAACACGTCTTAAAGAACTAAATTTATATCCATTAACCAAGCGCCGATTGAAAGGTGACCTTATTCAAGTTTTCAAGATCATTAAAGGCGTCGACAACATGAACTGCAGTAAATATTTTATGATTGACCGGCCAAATTACACGCGGAGAAATGTCTGCAAAATCATTGGTAAATCATTCAACTCTAACGAATCCAAGAATTTCTTCTTCATCTTCAATCGAGTCGTCAACGTATGGAATGGGTTTCCCCGAGATGTCATAGACTGCAACGCCGTTGATACCTTCAAAGTTTGCCTTGTCAAGCACTTTGCCCTGAACCCAAGGTTGACTGCATTTGTAGTTGAATAAATAACTTCTTTAGTAGTGTTCGTTCAATAACCTAATAGATATTAATATAATTTCCCCTGCCATGGACTAAACCCAAGGGCAGCACTTCCTTCTCACATCTTTCCCAACTTCTCTCCGAAATACTGTTGCAACGCTTGGAACAGCAGTGTTTTGGAGGGCAAGTAACCTCGAGGGGTCGCATGATCTGTTGTTGCTTGTTTTCATTCGCACTCTTTAGTACTCTCTCTCTCTCTCTCTCTCGCCGTACATCTGTCCTTTTATCGTTTTAAATATACACCTTTTCGATTTATTCCTTTATTTCCCCTGTTTGTTTTGTATCGCTCTCCCTCCTTCTCTGTGGACAAAATTCCCTGTTCCAAAGTTCCTGAGAGGGCCAAGTTCGGTTGTTGTGTTCTCCGTAACCTGTTCCCATGGTGAGATCAGGAGGTATATAGTAAAGACGGCCGTGGCCAGTCACTCAGGCCTCCTACACCTGACATCAGTAGGTTTGGCTGCTACTTTCTGGGTGGGTTAATTTAGTTACCTCCATCAAGCTTAAAAAAAAAACACCCGCTCCACCCCCTTTCAAGATATATTTGTACAATGTCCCGGCCGAAGGCCAATTCCTTCTAAAATTACAGGCTCGCTAGCGCTCGCCAGGAACAAATTGACACCTAAATGGCATGAAAGGTCTTAACATTGACAGCAAAATGGGGCGAAAGGTCTCAAAATCGCCAAACTAATAGAACGAACGTCATAAAATCTCAAAACTAATATGCTAAACATGAGGGAGAAAGGGGTCCAGTAAAGGCGAGTACCTCCCCCTTAAGTGGGTATTACACGAGAGCTATATCTCTCAACTTTTATAGTCAAAAACATTTCTGCTAACCTGTGAGGTAAACTCTTTAAATGATTGTCAACAACAGTCACAGAACAGTCTTTAGAATGTATACAAACACATTATTGATACTCCACTTATAGCTTTTGTAGAGTAATTGACATAATTAATTAAATTGCATAATATTCCCCTCTATATGGCTACATTATATAGACACCCCTCAGAGTTTGAACCAATATTTTGGTATTATGGACATGATCAAAAACTGTGGCCTGGCTGATTACCTGACATTCTAACAGTGAGCGGGCTTGTACAACAATATATACCACTAGGTGTATAACTTGCGACAATATGACATTCTTTCAACTTTATTATTTAATTCATCTTTAATAAACAAATAAAATACGCTAAATCATTATTCCAATGTGCAGAATCGCATCAATCGACTTCAAATACTTAACAACTTAATCCCCTCTCCCAAAGTAAAAACAGAGTAAAAATTAAAGGAAATATCATTACAAATATCTGGATGTATATATATATATATATATATATATATATATATAGTATATAGACATTTATTAGCTAACGTGTGTTTGTGAGATATACTTGACAATCTATATATATATATACATATATATATATATATATATATATATATCTAGATATACTGTATATGTACAGTATATATATATATATATATATATATATATATATATATATATATATATATATATATTCTGACATACGGAGCCCTGTATGTTAATTTAAGAGTTAGAATTAGAGTTGAAGGAGTGCCAAACTACCCAGGCGGCGAAGCAGACTAGCGAGCGAACCAGCGAGTGGGAAACCAGCTCGTCCGCATACCAGCAAACAAGCCTTCACACCTGCGTGCGTCATAGGGGACCCTGCAAACTACTTCGATGACCCGACGCTATGACGTATGATCGACGCCAGGAGACTCCATTGGACCACGCACCTGCTACGCAACTCGAGGAGCTGTGATTGGAGCGGGCACTACCCCCCGCCTCCTGATTCGTTCCTACACCATCATTGTTTAGTATATAAGACCCGAGTAGTGGGCATTCAAATCAGTCTCATTTGGAGTTGGGGAAGGTGAATTTGCAGCGGGAGGAAGACGGGGTGACGTATTATAATGGGATTGTGACTGTCAGTCAGATTATATAAGTGTGTGTTAAGTGTGTTCGGTGTAAACACTTACGTTATGTTGGTTAGTGAGATATGTGATTGGGAATTAACGTTAACGCTACTATTATGTACTTAACTATTTGATTGGGAATTAACGTTAATGCTACTATTATGTACTTAACTATTTTAGTTGACTGACTTGTGGACTAAAGCAACTCTTTAAGTAATTGGGTTATGATGAAAGTAATACTATTGTTTTATATTAATACTTACGAGTTCTTTCATTTTCTTTTAATTAAGCTTACATTGCTTAACGGTGCTTAGTGCGGTGATGCTATTGTCTCTTATTAGTAATATCGCCTTAGACTAACATGGCTGTTTTAATGTTTCTTCTAGTGATTTCCTAAGCTGAAGAAAATTCTTTTAGCTTCAAAATATAATTTTTGCTTTTCATATTATTTGAGTGAGACCTGAATCGAATCTATGAAGCGATCCTGTAACTTAATTTACTCATAAATCAAACCTCAATGTTACGTGGTTAAGAAATACATTTAACTAATTATTAAATATATATCTAACTTTTTATGTGACTTTGATATTAATCCTGATGATAATAATAATATAATACTATTAACGTAAGACAAGAACCAAGAATAATTACATTAAATATAAATAAAAGGACATATAAGAAAACTAGCTATTCATTTCAAAAAGGGTAAGAGACAGAAATATTCTTACCTTATTATTTATCTTTCAACAATTTTTATAGAATTAATAGTCCTTCTTTTGATATAACTTATTCGGTTAATAACCATAGCTTCGGTTAAATAATAATTCTTTATAAATACTACATGACTTTAATTAGTTTCAGTATTTTATCATAATTAAAGAGTATCAGTCAATAAAGGATACCAAGTCCTAAAGATCCAAAAGGAAAGGAAGCAACAACAGGAAATAATTTTATTAGATTTTACTTTGTTTTGCCTTCAGCTGACTGATACCTTAATATATATCTCTGTGCTATCTAGATTCATCAAGTTAACCACTTGAGGATCAAGATACGTAACAGAAGAGTGGCGACCTTGCCAGGATTCGGTTCATACA
Source organism: Paralithodes platypus (assembly GCA_032716605.1). Taxonomy (NCBI): domain Eukaryota; kingdom Metazoa; phylum Arthropoda; class Malacostraca; order Decapoda; family Lithodidae; genus Paralithodes; species Paralithodes platypus. The sequence goes on along the minus strand of CM064579.1, from coordinate 5,872,686 downwards.
GTTTCACTCAGTTTCATTACCGTTTCACTACTTAAAAATCAAATATTAATCATGCCTCATCTAATTAATGACGAAGATGCTAGAGTTTTCATAGAAACTGACCCCACAGCCCCTGATATTGACTGTCTGTCAATATCCGAACTGAAAGTGCTTGCCTCACATCTCCAATTAACTGTCTCAAACATGTCCAAAGTAGAGGTGGCTCAGACCATAAAAACCTACCTGTTCCCTGTAGAAGGCGGGGAGAGAGACGGAGCAGTTGGTGGGATCCCAAGTAAACCTAGCCAACTTGATGAACAATTGCCACCTGGTTTGACCGGTGATCAAATATTCGAACTAGAACAAGCCAGACTAAAAATAGAACTAGCCAGAATACAAGCAAATACCGAACAAGCCGGACTAAATATAGAACTAGCCAGAATAAATGCCGAAGCAAAGACCGAACAAGCCAGACTAAATGCCGAACAAGCCAGAGCAACGACCGAACAATATGAATATCAATATCGTACGGCTCAACTAAATGTCAATACAAATGCTCCCTTAACCCGTACCCCCCCTCTGGGATTGACTATGACTAGTGTCATTGCGCCGACCGTGACCTCAGGTGTAGCCACTCAAGAGGGCTCAGATTTGTATGGGAACTGTGTACGTATCCCACGCACCCGTGCCGATGGTTGAAAACTCTCAAAGTCCACGTGCGTGCGCGCGAGCACGCAATAACCTGGTTTTTTGGGATAATTGCCTTCAATTTTTTACTCTTATAAAATCCGTTTTCGGGGGCTCTGTAGGACCATTTTTTAAGCTTTTCGAGCGGTTTTTCGTGGTTTTTCCTTCATTCCTAACCCATTCGCTATTGTTTCTGGAATAAAACCATTTTTTGAAAACCGGCCGGGTTCTGCAACATTACAAAACTAGCAGAATTGCTCCCCCTCTGGGATTGACTATGACTAGTGTCATTCCACCTTTCACTGAGGATAATGTGCAGGATTTCTTTGTTTTGTTTGAGGAAGTTGCTGGAGGTATGAAGTGGACAAGAGATCAATGGCCTTTTATGTTACAAACCGTTTTGACAGGGCAGGCTCGAGCCACGTATTTGTCAGAAGTAGCAGAGGTTAGGCAGGATTATGACAATCTCAAAGAAGCTATCCTAAAAACCTATCAATTGCAGCCTGAGTCTTACAAGTATTCTTTCCGTAAAAACCAGAAGAAAGTAGAAGAAACCCATAAGGTATTTGCCAGGACCATGACTAAAACTTTCAATCATTGGGTCAAGAGTAAGAAAGTCACAAGCTACAACGATCTGAAGGAGTTGGTCCTGTTAGAAAATTTCCTATGGAAAATTGATTCTTCTGTATCCTATCATTTAAAGGGGAAAAAGGTAGATTGTCTTGCCGACGCCGCTGACATGGCTGACACATACGTGCTCAACAACAAATTTTGTGGAAAGAAGCCCTACGATAATTCTAGTTCTAATTTTAAGTATCCCAATCACAAATCTGATAGACCCAGTCACAAGCCTGTAACGTCTTCCCCAGCTAGCCAAAATAGAATTGTTCCCCCAACTAAAAATGCGACTCAGGGCAATGATAACAGAGGTGGGGCCCAAAGTAATAGTAATGCTCAAAGAGGGAACGTTCCCGTATCCCCTAAAGTATGTACTTTTTGTGGCAAGAGAGGCCACCTTGCTTATCAGTGCTGGGCCAAGGAGAGAACAGAGAGATCGGGGCAGACAGTTGCCGCCCTATCTCAAACTCCATATGTTCCCTTAATGCAGGACTCCCGACAGAAGGAGTACCTAGCACCAAAAGTTCCTTTAATGCAGGACTCCCGACAGAAGGAGTACATAGCAGCTAACGTAAATCATCTAGACAGGGGTGTAGTAGCATGTGTGGTGCAACCCACTAGGGTTAAGCCAATAATAATTTCACCATCAGTGCAGGACAGTTACCGTCCCTTTATTTCATCTGGCAACGTGAGATTAAATGGTTGTATGCATGAGGTAAAAATTCTGAGAGACACAGGTTCTACTAGCACCCTCATGGTGAATCCTTACACTGAGTGCCCACCTGGCGAACCAGTTGTAATGAGAGGTGCTGGAGGCCAATTTTATGCACACTTGGTTAAAGGCGAAATTGAATGTGAGTTACTACAGGGTGAGGCCACCATAGCTTTGTGTAGGTCTCAAGATATCCCTGTGCCTGGGGTAACACTCCTTTTGGGGAATGATGTAGCAGGTGAGAAGGTCCGACCAGACCCCATTTTGTCACTTTCCCCTGTTAAAGAGCCACTAACCGGTGAGCTCGAAAACGAGATGCCACCAGTTTTCCCTGTGTGTGCTGTCACACGTTCAATGTCTCAAGTAACAGTTCCCTCAGACAGAAATGTACCGAATGTAAGAGTTGATGAAAGGGATGATGAAAGTGTGAATGACGATCCAACTGTGCCTGATGATGTGACTGAGCAGGATTTATCTGACACCTTTATGGCTCATCTTGACCCTAATGATGACTATGAAACTCCTCCAAATTGTCCTAGAGGCCTGGTAGAGCTACAGAGAGATTATAGTGAATGCAAGGAGTTAGCTGCCAGGGCTGTGAGTGAAGAGGAATGTGAGAAGGAGGGTGGTGAATGTTTCTACCTCAAAGGAGGAGTATTGTGGCGTAGATGGAGACAGCTACACAGACCAATCGATGACGGGGCCTGGGACGTCCATCAAATAGTAGTCCCCAAACCTTGTCGTAGAGATATCTTTGAAATGGCACATTGTATACCATTGGCAGGACACCTAGGTGAGATAAACTCTAGACAGAATCAGAGCCCACTTTCACTGGCCAGGAATGCGTGCAGATGTAGTGGAGTTTTGTAGAGTGTGTCACACTTGCCAGATGACAGGAAAACCCAATCAGAAGGTGCCTGTACATCCTCTGGTGCCCTTGCCCGTTTTCGAGAATCCTTTTACTCGGGTGGTAGTGGACATTGTAGGCCCATTGCCTAAGACTTTCCAAGGTAACATTTATTTATTAACTATCATGGACATGGCAACTCGCTACCCAGAGGCTATACCCTTAAGGACTACCTCTGCTCCAACTGTCATCAAGGAACTGCTCAAATTCTTCACCAGAATGGGTTTCCCCCATGAGGTGCAAAGTGATCAAGGAACTAATTTTACCTCTAACATTTTCCAGCAGTCCCTGAAGGAGTTGGGTATCGAGCATGTTAAGTCTAGCACCTACCACCCAGTGAGTCAAGGGGTTCTCGAACTGTATCATCAGACATTAAAAGGAATGTTGCGTAAATATTGTACAGAGACTGGAGTTGAGTGGGATAAGGGGGTACCTTTTCTTTTATTTGCTACTCGTGAGGTTCCAACTGAATCCCTGGGTTTTTCCCCTAATGAGCTAGTTTTCGGTCACCAGGTAAGAGGTCCTTCGCAACTATTGCAGGATAGCCTAGTTGGCCAGGAGGGGAACCAAAACCTCCTCAAGTATGGTTCAGATTTCAATACCCGGCTGAGATCCTCATGTGAGTTTGCCGCTCAAAACTTGACAGTGGCTAAAAGCTCCATGAAGAACTGGTATGACAGAAAAATCTGTGAGAGGGAGTTTCAGCCCGGTGATGAGGTTTTGGTCCTGCTCCCCCTTTTTAGCCAACCTTTATCTGCCAAGTTCAGGGGCCCATATAAGATCATTCGGAGGGTGAGCATTACCGATTATCTAGTAACTACCCCAGACAGGAGAAAGCCCACGCAAGTATTCCATATAAATATGTTGAAACCCTACCATAGGTCCCCTGATTCCTCTCCTCCAGATTCTCCCACTGTGGCAGTGAATGTCAGGACCTGTGGACAGCCTGGTGCGGACGAAGTCTTCAGTTCTCTTACTGACCCGCAACAGACTGTTCCAGAGCCTGAAGGTATCCATGCAGACTTTGACTTGTCATGTAGCCTATTCAACTTTCAGTATAATTCAGTAGCTAGGGGGGAATTACCATCTAAACTATGTCATCTTCCCTCTGATCAAGCGAACCAACAAATCTCTGTTTTATCTCAGTCTCCCAGTGTGTTCCGTGATACTCCAGGCCTCACTTCTTTGGCCGTGCACGACATCGACGTAGGGGATGCAACTCCCATTAAACTATCCCCTTACCGTGTCTCGCCACAACGCAGGAGTATACTGCAGGTCGAGCTTGACTACATGTTATCAAATAAGCTGATCACAAGGGCCTTAAGCCAGTGGAGTAGTCCGGTCATACTTGTGCCAAAGCCAGACGGGAGCCATAGGCTATGTATGGACTATAGGCAAGTCAATGCTGTCACAAAGAACGATACCTACCCACTGCCACGGATCGACGACTGCATTGACCAGATTGGTACAGCCACCTATATCAGCAAGATTGACTTAATGAAGGGATATTGGCAAGTAGCTCTCACCCCTAGAGCGAGGGAAATATCATGCTTTGTAGTCAACAATCAAGCCTTCTGCTGTAACGTAATGCCCTACGGCTTGAAAAACGCTCCAGCTACATTCCAGCGCCTCATGAATTTGGTGACTGAAGGGGTTCATGGGTGCGTTGTCTACATCGATGATATTCTTATCTTTTCACAGTCATGGGAGGAGCATCTTTACCAACTTAGATTGCTGTTCTTAAATCTTGCTGATGCCAATCTGGTGGTTAATCTTAAGAAATGCACCTTTGTAAAGAGTACGGTCCAGTATCTAGGATATACGCTAGGTCAGGGGCAGGTTGCACCTCCTGAAGCAAAGGTAGAGTCTATTCTAGAATTCCCAACTCCTAGCACTAAGAAACATATCCAAAGGTACCTAGGCATGATTGGTTATTATAGGCGTTTCATCTTAAATTTTTCAAAGTTGACAGCTCCCCTGACAGATCTTCTCCGTAAGGATGTGAAGTTTGAGTGGTCCTCTGAATGTGAGGAGGCCTTTATTGCTACCAAATATATATTATCTAATTATCCTGTACTCCGAGCTCCTGATTTTAACAGATCTTTTTCCCTAGCAGTGGATGCCAGCAATACCGGGGTTGGTGCAGTGTTGCTACAGGAAGACGATTGTGAAGTATTGCATCCTGTGTGCTATTTCAGTAAAAAATTAAATTCTGCTCAACGTAACTATTCAGTCATTGAGAAGGAGCTGTTAGCATTAATTTTATCCCTTCAATACTTTGCTGTCTATGTGCAATCTGCCTCTGGTGCCATCACTCTGTATACTGACCATCACCCCTTAACATTTTTGCATAAGTTCCAAAATAAAAACCAATGACTGACTAGGTGGAGTTTGTTGCTGCAGGAATACTCCCTGGATGTCAAACATATTAAGGGGGTCCAGAACGTGCTAGCCGATTGCCTATCACGTATCTGTTAAAGATTACATTTACCGGGTTGGCCTCATCCAGCAGTAAGATTAATTTAATGAGAGGATTTTGGCAATTAGCTCTTTCTTGTAGCGAGGTAAATATCATGCTTTAGTAGTGCGCTGTCAAGCCTTCAGCTGAGATGCATTGCAGTTCGAATAGCGCTCCAGCTACATTCCGGCTATGTTCTGATGTGGAACCTGGAGACGTTGCCTACTTTGGGTGATATCCTTATTATATCCTAATTCTAATCTTGCTGTTGCCAATCTGGTGGTGAATCTATTTATGTATTATGTTTAATATTATGTACTATACTCCTTAAACTCTTTTCTAGGGGGGAGGTCTGACATACGGAGCCCTGTATGTTAATTTAAGAGTTAGAATTAGAGTTGAAGGAGTGGCAAACTACCCAGGTGGCGAAGCAGACTAGCGAGCGAACCAGCGAGTGGGAAACCAGCTCGTCCGCATACCAGCAAACAAGCCTTCACACCTGCGTGCGTCATAGGGGACCCTGCAAACTACTTCGATGACCCGACGCTATGACGTATGATCGATGCCAGGAGACTCCATTGGACCACGCACCTGCTACGCAACTCGAGGAGCTGTGATTGGAGCGGCACTACCCCCCGCCTCCTGATTCGTTCCTACACCATCATTGTTTAGTATATAAGACCCGAGTTGTGGGCATTTAAATCAGTCTCATTTGGAGTTGGGGAAGGTGAACTTGCAGCTGGAGGAAGACGGGGTGAAGTATTATAATGGGATTGTGACTGTCAGTCAGATTATATAAGTGTGTGTTAAGTGTGTTCGGTGTAAACACTTACGTTATGTTGGTTAGTGAGATATGTGATTGGGAATTAACGTTAACGCTACTATTATGTACTTAACTATTTAATTGGGAATTAACATTAACGCTACTATTATGTACTTAACTATTTTAGTTGACTGACTTGTGGACTAAAGCAACTCTTTAAGTAATTGGGTTATGATGAAAGTAATACTATTGTTTTATATTAATACTTACGAATCTTTCATTTTCTTTTAATTAAGCTTACATTGCTTAGTGCGGTGATACTATTGTCTCTTATTAGTAATATCGCCTTAGACTACCATGGCTGTTTTAATGTTACTTCTAGTGATTTCCTAAGCTGAAGAAAATTATTTTAGCTTCAAAATATTATTTTTGCTTTTCATATTATTTGAGTGAGACCTGAATCGAATCTATGAAGCGATCCTGTAACTTAATTTACTCATAAATCAAACCTCAATGTTACGTGGTTAAGAAATACATTTAACTCATTATTAAATATATATCTAACTGTTATGGGACTTTGATATTAATCCTGATGATAATAATAATATAATACTATTAACGTAAGACAAGAACCAAGAATAATTACATTAAATATAAATGAAAGGACATATAAGAAAACTAGCTATTCATTTCAAAAAGGGTAAGAGACAGAAATATTCTTACCTTAATATTTATCTTTCAAGACATTTTATAGAATTAATAGTCCTTCTTTTGATATAACTTATTCGGTTCATAACCATAGCCTACTAAGCTTCGGTTAAATAATAATTCTTTATAAATACTACATGACTTTAATTAGTTTCAGTATTTTATCATAATTAAAGAGTATCAGTCAATAATGGATACCAAGTCCTAAAGATCCAAAAGGAAAGGAAGCAACAACAGGAAATAATTTTATTAGATTTTACTTTTGTTTTGCCTTCAGCTGACTGATACCTTAATATATATCTCTGCTATCTAGATTCATCAAGTTAACCACTTGAGGATCAAGATACGTAACAATATATATATATATATATATATATAATATATTTATAGATACTGTATGCACAGTATATCTATATATATATATATATATATATATATATATACATTGTCAAGTATATCTCACAAACACACATTAGCTAATAAATGTCTATATACTGCCAGCCGGACTCGAGCCTCTGACATGCAGAACAAGTGTCCAAACTTTTAATCCACTACACCACGGCGAGATAAAGGAAGGTTAACCTTTTCCTATTTGATTACAAGCTTGGACACTCGTTCTGAATGTCGGAGGTTCGAGTTCGGCTTGGAGTATATAAACATTTATTAGCTTACGTGTGTTTGTGAGATATACTTAACCCTCCCGCATCTATAGGACGCAATCGCGTCATAATGCCACCTGTAAGTTAGAAATATTCGCCAAAAATAAGTTTATGACTCGATTTTGGCTCAATTTGGACTGGTAAGTTAGGCATCAGTAAGTTACAAAAGGAAGTATCTAGCAACCCCATAGCGTCCCTCTCTGAGGAGCGCGGGCCTCTGTAAAGTCAGTAGTTTCCCGGCCCCCAGACTGTGAGGCAGGGTCCCGGCCCTTTAAATTCTGGGCTCCCTCCCTCTGGCCCACCATGCCTAGCTATAGGCAGGCAATTATGGATTATTTCATCTACCCAGTGAAAGTGTTTAGTGAATAATTCGAACTATATATGTATATAAGATGTTACTTGTGACTTTTGGTGACTGAGGGGAGTGAATCTTGGTTAACCCCTTGAGTATTGATGCAGTTTTGTCTAGGTATCATTGATGACTTTACACTATGTTTTGCTTGAAAGACAAATACATTTATCAATAAATACTGCCTACGAAATAAATACATTATATTCACGAAGATGTCACAGGAATGCTTACAGGAAGTATGGTAAGTACTCTATGGAATTTTAGTTATATTACAGTATATTATTATAATTATATATATATATTATATATAGCCTATATACAGTATATAACAGCCCCAAGGTCCCGAGCAAGCCCAAGGCCCATAATACAGTATTTATATTATTATTATATTTTGTATTTTATTTAAATATTTATATATTTGATTTATTAGTTTTTATTTATTATATTTTATTTATTTCATTTTATTTGTTTATTTTATTTATTTTATATATATATACCGTATATATTTGTTTTGTTATTTCTGTTCCCCAGGGTGTCTAGCAGATCAGCCCCAAGGTCCTGAGCAAGCCCAAGGCCCATAATCGAGTATTTATATTATTATATTTTTTATTTTATTTATTTTATTTATATATACAGTATATATATATAAAATATATACTGTATATATATATATATATTTTTTTTTTTTTGTTATTCCTGTTCCCCAGAGTGTCTAGCGGATCAGCCCCAAGGTCCCGAGCAAGCCCAAGGCCCATAATCGAGTATTTATATTATTATTATATGTTTTATTTTATTTATTTTATTTATTTTATTTATATATACAGTATAATATATAATATATATATATATATATATATATATATATATATATACCCGGTATATATATTTTTTTTTTTCTTTCTTTATTATTCCTGTTCCCCAGGCTGTCTAGCGGATCAGCCCCAAGGTCCCGAGCAAGCCCAAGGCCCATAATCGAGTATTTATATTATTATTATAATATATTTTATTTTATTTATTTTATTTATATATACAGTATTATATAAATATATATATATATATACGTATATACCCTGTATATATATTTTTTTTCTTTCTTTATTATTCCTGTTCCCCAGGCTGTCTAGCGGATCAGCCCCAAGGTCCCGAGCAAGCCCAAGGCCCATAATCGAGTATTTATATTATTATATATTTTTTATTTTATTTATTTTATTTATTTTATTTATATATACAGTATATATATATATATAATATATATATATATGCATATATATATATATATATATACCGGGTATATATATATATATATTTTTTTTTTTTTTATTCCTGTTCCCCAGGGTGTCTAGCGGATCAGCCCCAAGGTCCCGAGCAAGCCCAAGGCCCATAATCGAGTATTTATTTTATTATTACATTTTTATTTTATTTATATATTTATTTATTTTATTTTATTTATTTCATTATATTTATATTTGTATTTCATTTATTTTATATATATACATATATATATATATATATATATATATATATATATATATACCGTATATATATATATATATATATATATATATATATATATATTAAATTTATATATTTATATAAATGTTGTACATTGTGGCAAAGATATACAACTGTATAAACATTCTCCTATATTTACATAACAATAACAATGCATGGAAACAATTGCGCATAGCTCGCGAACCAATAACGGTATATTATTTTTGTTTTAACCATTAGAAAGAGCATAATTTTCCGATGACGGTGATATAAACAGTTACAGGTATATACGTATCCGAGCAAATAAACCAATGCCGAGGTGGGGAACAGCTCGGAACCCGGCTAGCATTGGCGGAAAAGAGACGGGTGAAGCGTAAATATTCGCTTTTTGGCTCTTCATTTCAAATATTCATAGCGCAAAAAGTATTTGTCCTAGGATCTTCTAGTTTGTTTTATACTCATCAGCATTATTTTCCCGTATTCATACAGCTTAAATTTAAAACCATACACTTCGTAGCAACGAAATAAATCGAAAATGTTATAAACCATATATATATTTTTTTTTCGGTCACTGCATGGAAACAATTGCGCATAGCTCGCGAACCAATTACGCTATATGATTTTTGTTTTCACCATTGGAAAGAGCACAATTTTTCGATTCTGGTGATATATACAGTTATATACGTATCCGAGCAAATAACGCAACCACGAGGTGGGGAACAGCTCGGAACCTGGCTAGCATCGCCGGAACAGAGATGGGTGAAGCATAAATATTCGCATTTTGGCTCTTCATTTCAAATATTCATAGTGCAAAAAGTATTTGTCCTAGGAACTTCTAGTTTGTTTTATACTCATCAACATTATTTGCCGTATTCATACAGCCTAAATTTAAAACCATACACTTCGTAGCAACGAAATAAATCGAAAATGTTATAAACCATATCAATCAAAATATTTTTTGTTTGTTTTCGGTCACTGCTTGAGAACTATTGAAGATAAACAATTTCTGTTTTCAGATTTGGAAAGAGGAGAAAAAATACTATTATTTGAGCAAAACAAAATATATGGTCATCACTCACAATTTATAGCTAGGACGGTGTGAAGACAATTGCATGGGAAATAATTGTATTCCGGACTCATTTACACTTTCATATTTCGATTTATTTACATTTTTGTTTTGTTTTATCATGTACTATAAATATTCCTCTTTCCATTGACATACGATACATCACAATAAACAGCATTCTGGTGGATGAAAATACAGAAAAACACAAGGCTTCGAAAACTCGCCCAGCCTGATATTTCATGGCAAATTAGAAAAGGTCTTACCATAAGTTAGATAATTAAGTTGCTGGATGCGAGAGGGTTAATATTAATGACTCTCGTGTTTGGCTGAGCGAGAAGTATTATGAAATTTCTATAACCCGAGTTGTGTGGGGAATCATGTAATAATCCCTGTATGGTATCCTGGAATATGGATCCTGCGACTTGTGCATGAATTGAAATACATTATCAAAGTAGGATTTCCCTTCTCCTTAACCCTTAACTGTCGGCGAGCAACATAAGTCGAGTTAAATAAAGCTGGACTATGTGGCGGCGCTCGACATAGGTCGTGTGGCAATTTCAGCACGTAATGTTGCTGAGAGAGAGAGACAAGTGGTGGCAGGAGAGTAGCGAGCGTATGACTGCTCCAGACCACCGCGGCGAACCTACTGACACGAATCCCACCTCCTCCCTCCCTCTCTCACTCGCTATATACGGAATTGTATGGGGAAAGTGCCTAATTACATGCTTTTTGCACTCGCGTTGCACGGTTATTGCAAGAAAACTAGCTATCATAAAAGGATCGTTATGGTGTCATTCGAAAGCTCTGTTTATGCCCTTTCAGGGATAGATACTTGTTTTACGTTCTGGGTCTTATTTAGGCATGAAAATGATCACGTAAACAGCCCTATTTTGGCTAAAAACACCCCGCTGGGCGGTACATATAAATAAACCGCATAGGCCGCTCGTAAGGTGTTAATATATATAGGAAAAGGTTAAGATTCCTGAGATGACGGGGTCAAACAGCCACCCTCAAGTCAACACCATAGCAGCAATTAGGGGCAGCCACAAAACCAAGAAGAAAGGACGACGGAACCAAAGAACTTCCCAGGATTTAATTCCGGAAATGGATAAGTCTACCTATTTCCCCGGATCTGCCCATGCTCTAATTCCGGAGGAATGGAGGAGTCCCCCAATTAAAGGAGTTCGAGCCCGGACGAAGCCTGAGAGCTCCAGCTCCTCCAATGACAGCAGCCGACACAAAACGAGACGACCTATCACAACGCTCCAACCGGACTTAAATTATAATGAAGATGTGTTTATGGTAATTAAACATCAAGAGCCTTACCAATATAGATGTAAGTGGGAACCACAGCCACCTATCAATAATACCTTCCTGCAGGAATGGGAATAAATCAGATCCAGTGTTCCATATCAAAACTATAGCTTACACAAGAATAAAAACTAGAATTCCATATGAACAGGAAATCCTCCATTACATCACCATTATGACCCCTAGAAATAAGTAATATATATCACGAGGCTAAGAATCTCCACATACACCCTTTTACATGTGATCTGTATTTTTAGGCTAAGTATTACCTTCGCTATAACCATTACAACAATATCCACATGCCCCTATGTAATCGAAATCCAGTAAGTTGAACAGTAAAAATAAGTTGAACATAGTCTTACTATTCCTGAAGAAAAGTAAGCAAAACACGACTGCTTCCTTCTACTGGTATACCACCAGAAGCCGGATTACGCATGACTGTGAAGCTCTCCAGATATCCAGCCCCGACTCGCGTTTCCCTGCCCCTGGGAAGAAAGCCGTGCCCCTGACGTACCACCCTTCAGACTCCGAGTCCACATCGACCACACTCTGATTCTAGGATACGTCTTCCTTTACCCTAAGTGTCCCTGAGTGTCTTACGTTGTTGGTTATCGTTGTAAGGTAAAGTAAAATATGCGAGTATTCCTATTTTGATTTTATCTGGATCTGTGCCTAAGATCTTCAGTGAATTTGTATTAAGTGTGAATTTAATTAATATAGATCCGTACAGTGATTCTTTGAGTAAGAGATCATAATTATACTTCGTGTTCATCCTTCAGAATTATAGTTTTTACATACGTTACATACTCATTATTACACACATCAGTTATATTAAATACTCTCAGATTTTCCTCCCATGTGTCCAATTATTTTATGTATAAACCAAGTCGAAGTCTAAGTGTATACCGTGAAGTGATTATGAATATAAATCTTCTACATACCTAGAACCTACGCCCAATTTAAGATTATTCTTTATCTTTGCTTATGCTAAGGTAAAGTATTTTCTTCTTTTACCTTTGAAAGTAAAGATCCATCCAACTCCATCCAGTTTTGAATTATTCCTTTATTTAATCTTCAGATATACCCGTTATAGGGAATATTCTAATAATCGGCGTTAGTCGAATTATATAATTCTTTCCATACTTCTTTAGGAATTCTGATTGATTATTCATCAAGTTTACCTAACATTTGACATTCAAGTCTAGATTCAGATATTTCTTCGATAATATAATTATTCTACCCGATTCTAGGTACGAATTTAACGCTACTCGTTCTGCGTTCTTTTAGAAACCTGTTAATACATTCAGAACACCTTGTATACCATTGTTGGTAACCCTTGAGTGCAAATTCGTCGTGTACAACCATTCTAGATAGTAAATTGTTTTACGCTAATTGTTCACGTCATTTTATATGCGTCCTTCTTATTGATGCTGTATTTATTCGATATTTGATATACTTTGATTCTCTGCGTTTATCTACTTATAATCTGAATTCCTAATTGTGTGAATTGATTTTGTATACACGTACAGTAATTATTCAGTTAAGATTGCACTTAGAAATATAATTATTTTCTACCGCCGCAGTCGACCTGACCTATAGGTCAAGACTACGTTGTGATCTCTACCTGTGCCCGGCTAAACGATTTTTGTTGTCTCAACCCCCCCTTCCCCCCAACCTTACCCGCGCGGCTGAACGATATCTCTCAGCCGTTCATGTATATGCCAAATTGCTTCGCGCTAGACACTCGACTCTCATAGATATTATCATTTATGAACTTAGGTCTATGTATATCACTATCTGTATTATTCTGTATATTTCCCAGTTACTTATATAAATAATCAAGTGCATATTATGCTCTTGATGTTAAGTTAGATAACCTCTCTTAATTATCGCCAGTACGCCAAGTCGTATCAATAGAAATGGAGGAGGAGTTCTGTTGTTTATAAAGGAAAGTCTTAATCCCGTCTTAATGTTAAAACCTCAAATTGCGAATATAGACATATCTTACGTACTATTAAATAATAAACGAGGAACTAAAATAACACTAGCTTTATTATACAGACCCCCAGCTCAATCAGTGCAAACTGACTGAAATTTATGAACAAATTGCAGAAATAACTAACATACAAGATACCGTAATTCTTGGTGATTTCAACTTACCCGTGACTAAATGGGGCGATATTCTTACTTCACACTCTGGACACGACCTCTATGCTAACTTGCAAGAGAGTTCACTTTTTCAATTTGTACAATCTCCGACCCGTGGTAATAATGTGCTTGACCTTGTACTCGCAACAAAAGAAGAATTAATAGAGAATTTGAATGTTGGTGATACATTCAGTAACAGCGACCATCGTACGATAACTTTCACTTTAAAGTTTACTAGTAACAAATCAAATAGCAGCATTGAGAAAGTCCCTAATTTCAAGAAAGCAAATTTTCACAAACTTAAATCAAAGCTTAAAGAAACTGACTGGAGCGTTCTGACTAACAATAACGACATAAATACATCTTGGGAGTGTTTCACAACCACTTACCTTAAGGCAGTGAGGGACTGCATACCATCGAAAATACGGCATCCAGGCCATAATGATAAGCCCAAATGGAGGAATAAAGAAATTTCAGACTGACTGCTTGCTAAAAAATTTGCTAATGATAGATTAAAATCCTCACAAAATGACGAAGAACGGGTGAAATTTGTAGAGCTACGACGCAAAGCAAAAAGTTAATTAAGCAAAGTAAAAAGACCCTGGAGTTACATGTTGCGAATCAAAGTAAAACAAACCCGAAAGAATTCTATTGTTATATCAGAAAGAAAAAAAGTAGTTACTTCAACTGTTGGACCGTTAGTCGATGAAAATGGAGAATACACCAAAGACAAAGTACAAATGAATATGCCCTCAATACCTTCTTTGCATCAGTTTTTACAACCGAAAACCTCAGTGATATACCTACACCATCGCCGATTCAGATTGATAATTCAGATGTTCTAAGCAATAACACCGTTACAGAGAGAGAAGTATTGAATTGTTTAGATAAACTCAAGGTAAATAAAACGCCTGGACCTGATACAATCTCGCCTAGAGTTCTAAAGGAAGCTAAGGATGAGCTCTCCAAACCACTGACATTGCTATTCAATGAATCCTTGCAGTCTGGGACTATGCCTGATCAGTGGAAGCTAGCCAACGTAACACCGATATTAAAAAAAGGCAGCAAATCCCTACCCAGTAACTATCGTCCAATTAGCTTAACCTCAATTGTATGCAAAATGCTAGAAACGGTCATAAGAGACAGACTCGTAAATCACTTAGAGGCAAATAACTTACTTAAAGATACTCAACACGGCTTTCGTATAAAAACGTTCCTGTTTAACAAACCTCTTAGACTTCTTCCACGATATCCTCAACCTCTACGATGAGAGTAAAGCTGTAGATATTATATACCTTGATTTTCAAAAGGCCTTTGACAAAGTTCCCCACAAACGTTTACTGCTAAAACTAAAAGTGCATGGAATACAAGACGGTGTGTTGAAATGGATAGAAAATTGGCTCAGCGACAGAAAGCAAAGAGTAGTCATAAACGGTAAGGCATCTAAATGGACCAATGTAAGTAGCGGGGTACCCCAGGGATCGGTACTAGGACCAATTATCTTTTGTGACGCCTCCCGGCGTTAGCAGAATGGTTGCGTGGGGCATTGCAGCTCGCTAACGCTCGCCAGGATGGGGGGATAGGCTACAGTTGTCCTAGAATGATCTGCTTTATTTCATTAGTGTCGTGTTGCCACAGACAATCTAGAAGTGGTCTTTGTTTTGGTCTGTGGCGCGCCTTATATTTTATATTCGCTATAATATAAATGTTGCTTGTGTGGGAGGCGAGCGAGAGAGTGTGAAGGAGTACACCCAGCAGCGTGGTGAGCTATGATACGGCTCGCTTGGGCGCTGACGGCGTTGGCGGCCGGGTGGTCAACTAGTCCCTTCCCGACGCTGCCTCGTGTTTTTTACCAGCTCAGAGCTTGCCTGACACGCGTATCGCCTACATCCTTTGCAATTCTGTCCCCCATACTCGCCACTTTGCATACTATTTCTCTCTCTCGACTTCTCCTTTCTCATTCTCTAATCTTTATTAAACTCAACATCCCTTCTGGTTTCAGCATAGACGTTCACCATCGACTAGTCGTATTGTACGCGAATCTCTCAGATATTTCCATGTATTAGGTTAAGGAGGTATTATGCTTTATTGAGGTTTAGAGAGACGGACTTTTCCGTATGTGTCCTCTCTCGGGAAGGTTGTAGACCGGTATATGTCTCCCTTGCAAGGTGTTGAGTGATTCTTCTTGGTTATCTAAAGCTAGACTAGGGGTAAGGTTACTGTGTCGTTGTCTCCGATGTGTGCAGTGTTAGCTAAGCTCTGCACGACATCGACAGGTACTGTGGGAGCCTAAGTTGTCTTCGGGTTGGTTTACTTTGCGAGCACAGCGCTGTGGTGTGAGAGGGCCATAGCCTATCCCTCACAACATAGTGCTGCCGCTTTGTGTTGACTTCTGAGGGATCGCCAGGATAGAGCTAGGTACTAGAGACCTAGATTTATCAAGAGAGCATCCCCGTCATATAACGTAATCTTCATTATACCACCCTCGGACAACATTAGGCTACGAGCCGCATGCTCGCCCATTGTTGCCCTGCCTTGATACCCCAGCTAGACTTTATTAACTGAGCAGACACTGGTTAGAGATAAGCCCCATTATTATATGTATGCAGCATTATTATTCACTGCACTTTTGAGCCGAGGTTGTTGTTGAGTTGCACAACCCGAGTAGGCTGTTGCGTTGTGTCACAAAGCATTTCTTTAGTTGTCGAGCATTACTACCTTTGCGCAGTCTTTATTAATCGCCTGCCTATTATTACTATATGTCCTAGCATTTATTGTGACCCGTATTCTGCATTATAATTGTTCAAGATTCTTTACGAACATCTTCCCAGCATCAGACTTATTTCAAAAGTTTCCAGTTGATGTTGCAGGACTAGCATTGCACTTTCTTTAATACAGGAGTGCCAGTTATTTGAGTATCTACCGTAACGTTAATTAATCACGTTAACTATTTTTTCTTTGTGTAACATAATCAAGTAATCTTTTACTGTTTGAGAATAGGCTGTTTCATTGAGCGTCAGCCTAGTGTGTGTGCACCAGTTACCGAGTCATAGGATACCTCGTTGTCCAGGCACGACTCAGGGCGGTAATGGTGTTTTGTTTTCCAGTGTTTAAGGCAGGGGTTGGATCTAGTGTTACCGTTGTTACTTTTTGCCATTATCTAGTCCAATGTTGAAGAGCCCTGTGTCTTTGAGAACCTGGATCGTAACAAATGGCGACCTAGCTCAGGATCTTGTGAACTAAGAGATAATTGCAGGATTGTTGTGGTCATTTGTTTTATTGAGGAATATAGTGGGCACGTTAGATTTTTTTTGGCAAAGTAGTATAGCACTTGAGAGTCTTCAGACATTTTTGGCAATTGAATAGTGCTACATAGGAGCTTGGGTACTTCTTTTTTTTTATAAACGTGAGAATTTTTGGTGGACACAATGGGAGACGAATCAGATCATACTGAGGGTTCAGGGAATGATGCAGGCTCTGATGGGCAGATGCGAGCGGGGTTAGTGACTAGTGAGGAGGCCGCAAAGAAGTTTTTGGAGGTGCCTATAACAGCTGATCGACTAGAGGGAATTAGCAAGTATGGTCTACAGTGTTTGGCTCCCCTCATGGGGCTTAAGTTGGCTCATGGCATCAAGAAGAATGATTTGAGGGCTTGCATACTGGGGGCGGCTAGTGAGGTCCAGGGTGGAGAGGGTGCTCGGGGACTTCTGCTCGAGCCCCCCCTCCACTCTACTCTCATCGGGACCTCTAGGATGCCGGAGTTTAGTACGTTCCCGCAGGCCGATAGCCGCTGGCAGCATGGTTTAGGATCGCTGGGTGGGCCTCCAATAGTTGCACCTCCTCCTCAAAGTTTCACTACAGAAATGCTCTTCCAGCTTGAGATGGCTAAGATGCAGGCTGAGCGTGAAGAACGTGTCGAACTCGCTAAGATAGAGGCTAAGCGACAGGCTGATCTCGAACTCGCTAAGGCTAAACAACAGACTGATCTCGAACTCGCGAGAATAAAAGCCCAGTCGGAGGCTGAGTCTACCAGGTACCGTGCAGATATCGATCTTGAGAAGACTCGGGTGGAAACGACAGGGCAACGTCTCGGTGGTGGGAATCGTGGGCATAATCAGTCTTTGTCGCACCTGTTGAAACTAGTCCCTATATTTGATGAGTCGGGTGTCACCGAATTTTTCATGAGATTCGAGAAGAAGTGCCAGGAACACCAGTGGCCTGGGGAGAAGTGGGCAGCCCTTGTTTCCTCTAGACTTGTGGGCAAGGACTCAAGGCTTATGATGCATTGCCTATAGACTATAGAGTCGTGTATTATCTATGAGGAACTCAAGGAGGCTGTCCTGAGAGCATACGAACTACAACCAGAGACGTACAGGTTGAAGTTCTGGGGTATTACCAAGGGTCGGAAGAGCACCTTTTTGGAACATGCCCGGGAGCTGTACGATGCTTTTGGGAATTGGCTGAGGTCGGAGAAAGCTACTACGTTTGACGACATTAAACAGTTGGTGCTTTTAGAGCAGTTTTTCAAATGCACGGGCGGCGACCTGACGTTAAACCTGAAAGAAAAGTAACCAAAAACTCTACAGGAGGCAGCTGAGATGGCTGACCTCCGGCTATCACTAATTCGTGGGTGCGGGTCTGCCCAGCGTAGTGAGGCAGGTAACAAGGGGCGTGATGCCCCATCCCCCCGAGTTAGTGGTATACCTTATGCAAACAAGTACAAGAGCCATGATACCAAGACTGACCACAAGACTAGCACCGTCCCGTTTAAGAAGGGGCCGGGCCCTTCCCAGTACCAAGGGAAGCCCGAAGGGGAGTTGGAGTGTTATCATTGTCATAAAAAGGGGCACTTTGCAAGAGTCTGTCCTAGCAAACCACCTACAGCAGCTGTGTCTTTGGCCTGCAACATTGGTGTGTCTCCGAAGTCGTCTGAGTTTGCCCGGGGCAGTTCGTCAGAGGCTGAGGCACAGCCAATGCAGAAGCACCTGGGAGGCTCGAACCCTGCTCGGGATGTTTTTTGTGACCATAGAGGGCGGGGTTGCGTGATGTGGGCGGGGCGCAAGCATGGAGTAGAGGTCTTGCGTGATACAGGTGCTTCCCAGACTCTGATGAAAAACTTGACTGGCTACCCTATAAACGCGGCTCGGGTGGTAGTGGTGCAGGGTATTAATGCAACTGCCAGTGGAAGGCGTCGACCTTCTTCTCGGCAACGACTTTGCAATGCCCGCTTCTGAGGTTCTACCCTTAGTCGTTGCCGAGAGGCCGGCCGACGTGAGTAGGGAAGAGCAAGAGTGGGTCGAGCGGTGCCAGACACAACCCATGGCGTGTGTTGTCACCCGAGCTCGGGCAGCTAAAGTGTGACAGCCTAGTCCTCCATCTTCAGACCAGCGGAGGAACGATCAACAGGAGGAGGCTAAAGCTGGAGTTGGTTTTAAGAGTTTTGACTCGGCGGCTCTCCTGGGTGATTCAGTATTAGCACCATTACTTAATTCTGGAGTAGCCCCTGGGCCTGTCATCGAGAGTGACGAGGCTGGGCATGACGAGACTCCACGACAGCAACGTTATGTACATCGAGAGAGACAGAGGGAGCAGCCCAGTATCGGGGAAGGTCATGCATTGCTCCGGGAGCAGTTAGATCGCTTGGCACCCTCAGATATACGTCGGTTGCAGCTGGAGGACCCTGAGCTCCAAACGTATGCTAATGGAGCTGTAGAGCTCGACGAGGACGGCGATGCACAGCCAGGAGATTTTGTTTATTTAGAAGGCATCCTCTATAGGCGTTTTCAAGACCCTAAACGTAGTTGGCAAGAGGGATCCGGAGTAGTGGACCAGTTGGTGGTGCCACGGGAGTGCAGGGATAGCCTACTGAGGTTGGCGCATGACGTACCACTGGCAGGACATCTAGGGGTGAGAAAAACGGTGGCGGCTTTAGAAAAATTGTTTTGGTGGCCGTGGTTGAAGGGGCAGGTAGTAACCTGGATAGCAATGTGTCATATGTGCCAGAGGGTTGGAAAACCTAACCAAACAATTCCGAGAGCCCCGTTGCACCCCATTCCTGTCAGTGGACCGCCCTTCAGTAAGGTCATCGTTGATATGGTCGGACCCCTACCCCCTACTAGTGCCGGTGATAGGTTTCTATTAACTATCATGGATGTGGCCACTCGTTATCCTGATGCATATCCAATGAGAAATGGCACGGCGAAAACTGCTGTCCGGAACCTGCTCTTGTATTGCTCGCGGTATGGTTACCCGCAAGAGGTGCAATCGGACCAAGGTTCTAATTTTACATCTAATCTGTTCAAACAAACTATGATTCAGCATGGCATCAGCACTGTCGTCTCTTCTGCGTATCACCCAGAGAGTCAAGGGGTGTTGGAGAGGTGGCACGCCACGCTGAAAAGCATGCTTCGATGTTACTGCGCAGAGAACGGAAAGGATTGGGACCTTGGTCTGCCATATGTTTTGTTCGCGGCAAGAGAAGTACCTGGAGAGAGTCTCGGTTTCAGTCCGAATGAGCTTGTTTTCGGGCTTCAGGTGAGGGGCCCTCTCCACATGGTGAAGGAGATTTGGGAGGGTACCGCTAAGCCATGTTCTATGTTGAGATACGTCCTCGAGAGCAGGGAGAGAATGCTTAGAAGTCTGGAGCTGGCAGGGCGTAATTTGGTGAGTTCGCAGGCCCGTATGAAGGACAGGTATGATACTAAGGCGAAACTCCGGGAGTTTCAGGTAGGTCAAGAGGTGTTGGTCCTGTTGCCTTTGTCAGGTCATCCTCTGGCTGCCAAGTACGCTGGGCCTTATCGTGTGGTGTCAAAGATCTCCGATCTAGATTACCTAGTTGCCACTCCAGACCGGAAGAAGCGTAACCAACTATGCCACATTAATTTGTTGAAGGAGTATGTGAGGCGCCCACCTGAGTCACTAGCTGTCCCTGTGTTGATCTGCCGCGGTCATGGTCAGAGGGGGGCAGCAATGATCAGGTGGATGATAACTGGGATTGTCATGTCTCGGCTGATCAGTGGGCGGGGAATTCGAGCCAATGTGCGCACGATGCTCTGGCGCACCTGCCGGAGGAACAGCAGGTGGCAGTGCAGCGCCTGTTCAATTCATACCCCACTGTATTTGCCGAGCATCCAGGCCTCACTACTCAAGCGGTGCATGATGTCGACGTAGGAGAGCACCCCCCCTACAAGTCGATACCTTATCGGGTGCCACCCATTAAACTCCCAGCGCTCAGGGACGAGCTGGAGTATATGCTGGCGAGAGGCTTGATCGAGAAGGGGGCAGTACGGTGGACTTCTCCTGTCACTCTGCAGCCCAAACCTGATGGAAAAGTTCGGTTCTGCATTGACTTTAGGCGGTTGAACGGGCTGACCCCCACCAATGCATATCCTCTTCCCCGGGTGGATGACAGTGTGGATAAGATCGGGAAAGCAAGGTACTTGACCAAGGTAGACCTCGTCAAAGGCTACTGGCAAGTACCACTGTCTGAGCGGGCTAAAGAGGTGTGCGGGTTTGTGGTGGATGGCAGTACTTACCCCTCCACCAATAGCAGACTTTTGCCCCCTGATTTTCGCCTCCTCTGATCCTCCACCCTCTATATATATACCCTTCCTGTTTACCTTTCATATCATTCTACCCTTACTTGATAATGCTGGTTGTCCAGTGAAATGCGTCGTATATCCTGTATCATCATGTACATTAATGTAACCCTGTACCACCATGAATTTTGCTCATCTCATTCATCTACTTCCTGCCACCCAGCGAAAACTCATCAGAGACCTAGAAACTTTGAATAATAAAATTTCCAACGCAGAAATTGCCCTTTCTTTCAACCTCGTATGTATTAAAGAAAATATATATATATACATATATATATATATACTGTATATATTATATATGTTACAAATTACTTTTGACAGTCACTGTAAGTAAGGGGTTAACTATTAACTCTAGTAAGGATGACTAAAGGTGTCGATGTCCTTAGGAGTTAGATGTTAGGTAGTTTAATTAACCATATTAGGGAAGACGTTTTGAGATACGTTCCTAATAGGTTATAGGTTGATTGTAGGTTGAAGTGTAGGTTGATCTCAGCTCTACTCTCTTATATACATGTTATATATAGGTAAAGGGGAAATTAAAGTATGTGGTATCAAAAACCATCTTTGATATTTATTCAAGTAACAACTGAAATAGTATACATAATTATGTACTAATAATATAAGGGAGAATGTATTCTGTCAAGAGAAAGAAAATCTCCCAGACCTCCTGTTGTCTCTGAGGCCTGTATCTATCTAACCTCTCAATACCCCTCACCTCCCCTTCTCTACCACACCTTAAACCTTGTGGAAATTTCCCAGTACCTTTCTATCCACATGATCCATGTATGGAGAGAGGATCAGAAGTGCAATAGTAAGCTTTCATTGTGTGGGAAAGGAAACTGAGTCAATTAATTTGAAGAGGTGAATGATCTCCATGATGTACAGTCCCACACATAAGTATAGAAACACTGTAACTAACACCTTAAAATTATATGAGAGATGAAAGTAATGATTGCATATTGAATAGTACAATCGTGAGATGTAATATATATATATATATATATATATATATATATATATATATATATATAGTATATAATATATATATATGACAAATGTTCCATTGTTTATTTTCAAATTCTAACATCATATACAGTACTTTCCTGTGTGAATAATAACATCCAATCTCAAAAAATATGAGCTACAAAAAATAATGTTTGAAAAAAAAATACAAAATAAATGTTCGTAGACAAAATCATGGTGAAATTAAAAAATTATGTTTGTCAGTGTGTGTGTGTGAGTGTGTTTCTGTTGTATATGGATGAGGGAGACAAAAGGCAAAACTGCCTGTGACGAGTGCCTTCCTCAGAGTTGAAAGACTGACAGGGCCAACATTAAAGGAATATTTGAGTCAAAATATCTTGACACACGGAGTTTGAAGCAATTTAAGTCATAGGATGAGGGAAAAATTGATTCAGGGAGAGTGTATTGTTGAAGTATAAGGTATAGTTTTCTGGAAGTTCTTGACGGGTAGATAAATGGAGAAATCGGGTTTTGGAAGCATTGAAAGCAACATGATTTTATCTGCCCTAATTAGATATGACTGTTAGATCAGAAGATATGTGTACTATGGCATCATCACGCTAGTTTTGAGTGATTGCTTGTTGGAAAAGTAGTAGAATAGTGTAAGGTAGAGTCATCAACATATGAATGGATAGGACTGGAGGTACAGTTGAGAAGATAATTTATGAACATTAGAAAGATAATATAATATATAATAATATATAATAATAATGTATTAATATATAATATAATAACAAAGAGAATATGTGAGTCAGATAAAAGGGGAGATAGAAGGGCAGGAAGACCCCATTGAGATGGAGAGACTGTTTAAGACAGGCTTTGGATGATAGAGGAATGACTATAGATTAGGCAAGGGAAGTGGTAATAAACAGGAATGAATAGAAAATGCTTGTGAATATATGAGTGAACACGTGGTCATTTGGGGGAAGGGATCGGGCGCAAGTTGGACTAGATAATAGTCCACAGGCGCCTTGCCCAGGGAGATGGTTTATATGAAGGGTGCGCCTGGAAGTGTGGTGGGCGGGCTTGTGGTTTCGCTCTGCTGCATGTCTGCCTGCCGAGATCGGAACCTCTCCGGGTGGTCGGGGCCGGGGAAGTGCTGGAGGGACCTTGGTGACCCTGGTCTCTGGGTCTTCTCCTAGATGACGTAGATGTGTGTGAATTTGTATTTTGTATTTTGAGTGTTCATTGTTTTCTGTTGGATTGTCCCTATTCTGGCTCTGTCTTGAGTCGCCTACCCCCCCCCCCCATAAACAAAAGGAAAAAGGGGAAAAAGAAAAGAAACAAAATAAGAAAAGTGGGAATGGGCCTGAGTATAATATAGTATAGCATAGTAGTATATAAAGATAATTGGAGATAGGACAGAACCCTGAGAAACACCAGAGTTGATAGGATGAGGAAGTTAACGATGGCCGTCCATAACCGCAGCTATGGAACGGCCAGAAATGAAATTAGAGATAGAGGCACAGATGGAGGGAGAGAAATGGAAGGAGAGTTGCTTAGAAATTAGAGGTGTGTGCCAGACTCTATCGAAGGCCTTCGATATGTCCAGAGCAATAGAAATGTTTTTTCACAAAGTCCCGAAAGGAAGTTGACCAAGAGTTGGTAAGATACGAAAGAAAATCACCAGTAGAGCAACCCCAAAGGAAGTCATACTGGCTATCTGAGAGTAGAATATGAGAAGAGAAATGCTTAAGAAATGTTGAAGTAGGAATAGTTGAAAAAACTTTAGAGATGCAAGAAATAAGAGCAATTAGACGATAGTAACAATATAGTTGGAGGGTTGAGAGTGATCACCCTTCTTTGGGACACGTTGAATGAGAACAAACTTCCAGCATGAAAAGAAGACGTTAGAGGAGAGACAGAGATGGAAGAGTCTGCCTAGGCAGGGAATCAGCACGGAAACACAGTTTTGTGTACAACAGAAGGAACACCATCCGGACCGTACGCCTTCTTAGTATAAAGCACAGAGAGGGTAGAAAGTACATCTTCAGATGAGATTAAGATATTAGGCATAAGCAGGAGAAACGGGGGTGAAGAGGGAGGAATAGCACCAGAATCATACAAGGTAGAGAGTCTAGCAAAAGTTTGGGCTAAAAGTTCAGCTTTGTCAGAGGAAGAAGTGATGATAGTGCCATCAGAGTGGAATAGAGAAGGGAAAAACGAGAAATAAAAATGTATGGAAAGGTTTTTGGGTAGTTGCCAGAAAGCATGGGAAGAGCTAGAGTTGGATAGTTCAGTGCATTTTTTATTGATACATGTTTAAGGACAGATTTGGCTTGATTCCCAGTTAGAAACATAAAAAGAATGAGATTCTTTAATTTGAAGGCGATGGTACCGCTTTAATGCTTCCCCCTTATTGTGGACAGCAGTAAAGCAAGCGTGATTAAACCAAGATTTCTTTTGCATTAGGCTGAGAGAAAGAAAATGGAATATATGCCTCCATGCCCGAGAGAATTACCTCGGTAATGCGTTCAGCACTCTCCGAGGGTCCCCGGCCACAGAAGCTAAAATAATTCCATGGGAAGTCAAAGAAGTACTGCCAAAGAGCCTCCCAGTCGACAGCGCCAAAGAACCACACGTGCCGCAGACTGGGAAGAACGGGTGGATGTACTGGAGTGATAGGACAAGTGACAGAGATAAGTTTAGTCAGAGGAACCCAAAGGAGAGAAAAGATCGACAATATAAGCGGAAGAGTTAGAAGTTAGAAGCAAGGCGAGAATGTTGGGCCAATCTCCGAAGCGATCCAGGATGCGAGTGGGTTGCTGAACCAACTGCTCTAGGTCATTTAGGATAGAACAAATGTTAGGCTTGTTCACCAGGTTGGTAAGTGGAATGAGACGAGAGCCATAAGCGATGGTGAACGTTGAAATCTCCTAAGAAGGAGAGTTTTGAGAAAAGAGAGATGGATGGGTTGTGTTCCACTTTAGAGTTTAGATAGTTAAAGAATTTGGGGAAGTGAGTAGAGTTTGGGGAAACATAGACAGCACAGAAATATTTAGTATGAGAGTGACAATTAATGTGAGAATTCAGAGAGAGTCGAAGTCGGGAACACGAGAGCAAGTTAGTTTGCCGTGTACGTATACACAACATCCACCTTTGGCTTTGAAACTAGGAAGAGATAGTAGGAGGGTACAGAGAAGGGATGGTTGTCAGTAGTGCCAGACAACTGAGTTTCGGTGAGAAAGAGAAGATCAGGGTTGGCAGAGGAGAGGTGGTGTTCAACGGAGTAGAAGTTAGAGGAAAGGCCACGAATGTTGCAAAAGTTGACAGTGAGAGTGTCAGGCCGCGATTCAAGACATTTTGATGGGTCGTTGGGTGGGTGTCCAGCCTGTGTTTGCGTGTGTGTGTGTGCGTGTATGTGTGTAACTATTTATTTAGTTGCATTTGTTCTTCAGATTTCATGTGTGTTATATATTTGTTTTCTATAAAGTGTGTGAATGAATAATTCAGTTTGTATAGACTTCTCTGGTTTGTATTATATACTTTTATATTTTTGCCTCAGATTAACATTTTTACAATTACTGTACGTGAGCAAAGACAATCTTTGGACCACAAGCATGAACATTGAAACAGCAGTAACTTCATATATCATTATATGATGGTACGGGTACTTTATATTTACACACATCACATATTATCACATTGGCAAATTAATGTTTCACCATCCCATTACCCAAAACTTTTAATATGATTGTTTAGCAGAAAGTAAAAAAGGAAGAGAGCTGAGAAGTCCTCGGCAGCATTACACCAGCCCCAACACCTGGGACAACACCAACTTCTAACAGCCACATAGCAGAAATTCAGTCGGCTAACACAGTGCCTCCTCCAGCCAAGTTTTCTTTATTACCTGCCACCCTGTCCTCGCTCTCAAAACAAGTACAGCCAATTACAGAGCCAGTGACGTCAGTGCTTCGCCCACCCCGGGACACTATAGGTAGAGCCAACGAACTTGACAATCATCTTGATCCCTGACCTCTCTGTGACTCAAAAGGGCCTAGAGCAAACTGGCTGCAAATATCTATATCTATTTCCTGGTGGACTCTTCCCAAATGATAGGAACGTCAGCTCGATTGCTTTTATTTGTTTTGAGTTATAAGAGATTAAGGGGTCAAGTTTATTGTCAAGTTTGCTGGATCTACCTATAGTCATACAGCTGGCAGCCTACCTTCCGCCACACTTGCTACCTGGGCAGGTGAATTACAGGAGAGCGCCGACTCAGAGGAACTAGGGCACAAGGGCCGCCCCAACACCACCACAAAGGCTCCTTCGTCAAGAACCCATCAAGGACACCAAGACCAGGAGGAACAGGAATATGATCAAGGAGTACGAGGAAAAATTGTTTGGCAGTTCACCCTCTCTTCTCAATTCAGCAACCCTTATCTAGGAGTAACCACCCTCAGCAACCCTTGGGGGGTAACGATGCGACTAACCTCAGGAACCCTTAACAAGCCGCAACCTCATTTGGAAACCCCTGTGACGCACCCACAAATTTGTTTTTTTAGTTTGCAATTAAAACATGGCATTTTCAGCCACGTAAGCAAGCATTTTTTAAGAAGAGAGAAAACGTGAGATCGTGATATTTTATGAGCTATATTAAGTGTAAAAATCATGAAAAAAATGTATATATTAAAATACGGTGTGAAAGCGAGAGGGCAGAGGAATAGGAACGTATGTAGACTGGGAAGAGGAAATAGACAAATAAAAATGTAATTTGATCCGTATGCCTAAAAAAGTGTATACTGGAGTACCTAGATAGATAGACATATAGATTGATAGATTGATTGATATATAGATAGATATACAGCTATAGAATGAGAGAGTGTATGCCCAGATTGATAGATAGGTAGCTAGGTATATAGATTGTTAGATAAAAAACAGATTATCAGCCTATGGTCTTACTATATTACTTTGACTTTGTAAGACCTCATATTCATTAGGTCATTTGCCGCTTGGCGAAGCACTTAAGTATTTTTTAATTAGTCTGTAATGAGAATATATTTTTTGCTTATATTGCATTTCATATTTTCAATCATAACAGAAGAGAGAGAGAGAGAGAGAGAGAGAGAGAGAGAGAGAGAGCGCGCATAAGCCTACACACAGAGGGCCTGAGGGAGTGTGTAGGGAGGTGTCAACTCTCCATAATGTCAGTTGGAGTGGATCACAGACTCGCTCACACTTTATTTATTTGATTATTTATATCGTTCTCTCTCTCTCTCTCTCTCTCTCTCCTGCTTGCTATCCCTTTCCTACATATTCCTTGTTTGAAGTTTTGCAACCTGTTTCTAGTAGAATTAATTCAATCCTCACTAGGATCGCAAGGTTTGTGTGGCATGTGTGTATTTGAAAATATGTCTAGATATTACCCTATCTACCTATCTATTCGTCTATGTAACAATTTTGATGAGGTGTGTCCATTCCGATAACGTGACGTGATCTATAGGATCTGTGTTACTATGGGACCTGTTGAAGCTGTTCCCTACACCACCGTCAGTTATTTTTTGGTTGAGTCAAGCTATTCTACCCCCCCCCATTTTTCTCTCTCTCTCTCTCTCTCCTAGGAATCTGTGAAATGTGCAAGCCAAATTTCAGTTCAACGTAAATTGTTTCTGCTAAACCCGGGTTAATCAGACATACTAATCCTCTACTTAAAACAATATATTTAAGGAGGTTTGTTATTGCAATCACAGAGTGCGTCCAATTAACAGAACTTTGGCCTTGCCAAATAACAATTGCCTCTCCTAATAGTCCATGAGCTATGACACTTTGAACTAACCGAGAGTGGCCAAAAGCGGGAATAGTCTTTGCTAGGGTAAAAATGTATGCTGAATCCAAAAATGCGAGTCTTATCAGTCCCAGATGGGACTGATAAGATGCCCTTAAACGCGAGGTCAGACCAAATGTTGCCTGTGTTTTGTTCCTGCAGGCTTTAGTGTCATCAATTCAAAATCCATTTCTGCTCCAGTATCGCTACTAGAACAACATTTAAAGGTGTTTTCATTATGTGTTTGTGTCTCTGAAAAAAACAAAACAGAGATTTGTACGTTTCAAATAATCAATTTTTTATCTTTCAGACAGAAATCCAAGATGGTCACCGTCGTATTGTGAAATTCTCTTATTAATGAATATCTCTGAAACAAGTTGACATAGAAAGATGAATAATATGTCATTTCATATATTTACAGACATTACAAGTCCAATAAAACCATGAATAACCAGAATGAATGTAAATAGCTTAAGCTATTGGTCATTTACCTGATAGCAAGGTCATAAACTCAAAAACTCCCACACACACGCAACATAGTTTGAGTGACAAATGTTCTGTATCAGCACTGACCAACAAGGAGGCAGTCCACCTGCATTACAGCCTTTAATGTTCTGAAGTGGTTGTTTCTCATCATGTGGCT
The DNA here is from genome assembly GCA_032716605.1 of Paralithodes platypus. NCBI lineage: Eukaryota > Metazoa > Arthropoda > Malacostraca > Decapoda > Lithodidae > Paralithodes > Paralithodes platypus. Next base: position 5,843,799 of record CM064579.1, on the reverse strand, counting down.
TGTATCTGTCATGAAACATGATGTAATGCACTTCATATACTGAGCTCATCTTTGGGAACCCTCACAATCTCATCTTCAATGTCGGATGACATCCATACTCAAATCTCTCGCCGTTCCATCCAATCACTCCGACAACACACAGTGTGACGCATGTCCAGTGTGAGCATGCTGTACAGAACGCCTAGTCATGCCCCACTCTCGCTAGGATCGTCAGGGCAGGAACTTTGGCTGTAGTCTATGTAGAGTTTCCTAACTTAGTTCATGTGAGCCGTTGTACTATAAGTAATATGAATATGTATTTTGTTTTCATCTGAGTCAACGAGTTCTATTTTATATCATTAGTTATAAGTATTGTGTGTAAAACTTATTTGTAATGATGGGAGAAGCGGCAGCCACAGTTGGGGGTCAGTGGGTGCGCCATGCGGGAGGTGGGCCTAACTCACTAGCACTCCCCCCCCCCCCCTCCCCTCAGTGCTAGGAAAGCCTTTGTCTATCCCAGAGGAGAGAGAGAAATTACGTAATGATTGTCAGTGGGCGGTCCTTAGTAGTTCACGTTGGGCTCACTAGAGGGCCGAGTATAAAAAGGGAAGTCTAGCCATTTTTTGATCAGAACTCATTAGGCAGAGCGACTTCTCATTTCCCTTGCTAACTATATATATTCTTCTGACTGATGTGAACTTTCTCTACTACCTTACATTCTTATCTCCTCTTTTCCCTACCCTTTTTAACTTCCATGGTCCCGTTGGTGCAGAGCTAGTCAGCCAACGTATTATCGCTTGAGTTCTCATGAGATACATGCCTATTAGATAGCCTATTTTGGAAGGGTTAACTTAGAATAGGATTGATTTATGTTTGTTGCACTTGTCTATGCATTTCCCTGTGTGTTATTATTATTATTCCTGTTTTCTGCTAGTCTAGGTAATGCTAGACTGGGGTAAGTCTTTTCTGTGTTACGAGTTGTTGTTTGATGCAGTGGTTAAGCGATAAACCTGCATACTCGTTTCGGTTCAGTGAAGCCTAGGTTGTCTTCGCGGCTGACTGTGTTGAGTTAATAATTTACAGTGCGTGAGGGCAAGAGCCTAACCACCCTGTATTTTATTAACAGCTTGTTTTTACTTTGTCAAGGAGCCGGGAGAAAACCAGATACAAGGGATCTGGATTTCTCAAAGTGCACTTGTTAGTGTTAACGTAATACTTTAAACAGTTGTGAGGACTTCGCTAGGCTACGAGCCGTTTTTGCTCAGTCACTGCTACCTTTTGCCCACAGTACCCCAGCTAGACTTTACTCGATTAGTAGATACAGAATAGTATTGAAGCTTTCCTTATGTATGATATTGTTTATGCACTATGGATTTCATGTGCTGCAAGCTTGGCTACTTTAGTGATTAGTGGCCCACGAGCACAATCCGAGTAGGCTATTGCCGTTGCATTTGCGGAGTACTTCTTTTTAATGTTTGCCATTTACTATTGCATATTCTTTTAATTATTCTTATGCCAATTTAAACCTTTAATAGTATTTAATTGCCAGTGTTTTTCTTATTGAATTACTGTTCAAAATCCGATACGTACTTCTTACGAGCATCCGAGAAGCATCTAACTTTTTTCAGAAGATTCCTTGCTCGATGCTTAAGGACTATTAATTAACGTAACGTAATTGTGCCGATCCGAAGTAGAGGGTGGAGGACTTCTTAAGTTCTGGGTGGATTACTTCGGCTTCGGCCAACACTATTCTTTGGTGTTGTTGTTTCTTACTTCTTTGTTTGATTGTTGACCAGACTAGAGAATTCCTGTCTCTTTATTAGTCTGTTGTTGAACACTAGTACCGAGTTCTTGTATACCCCGTTATAGCAGATTGAACTCTGGAGGGTATTGGTGTTTTTTGTTCGGCTGGCAGTACTCAGGGGTTGGGATCGTGTGTTTCAGTTGTGGCAGCGAGCCGTATTCGAGTCCTGATTGAGAGCCATTGTGTACCCGAGTGCCAGGTCGTAACAAATGGCGACCTTGCTTTGGATTTTGTGAACAGTATACATTTTTGCAGAGTTGTACAACATTTGTTTGTTTGTATTTTAGCGTGCATATTGAAGAATATTTTTTTTTGTATGGTAATTAGTAAAGCATTTAAGAGACTCCAGTTAATTTAGTAATTAGTGCTTGCATAGGAAGTTTAACACTTTTGTCTCGAGAATTTTGTTGTGGACTTCAGTATGTCGTGCATTAGCACTGACGATGAGCGAGAGATGCCATTTGAAGGTGTGCCGTTAGTAACCAGTGAGGAGGATGCTAGAGTTTTTGTGAGTAAGCGGTACCACGTGTGTGACGGAGGAGAGGCTGACTGGGGTGGATGTTTGTGGCTTGCACCTGATAGCCAAGGTTTTGGGCATTTCCAATGTAGTAGGGATTTCCAAGGGGGAGCTGATTTCCTGGGTGTTGCGTGGGCGACATGGGGTTTCGGAGGAGAGGGCGTTTGGGGGGGTTCCTCCCCAGATCCCCTCTCACTCGACTCCCACAGTGCCGTCCACTCAGTTACCGGAGGTTAGCACTCTCCCACAGAGGGATGAGAATTGGCAGATTGGAGTGCCCTCGGGTGGTGCACATGGTGGTTCCCCAGTTTTTGCCCCCTCTCCTCCAGATATGGTATTTAGACTGGAGCTTGCTAAGATTGAGGCTAGGAAGCAGGAGATTGAGGCTAGGAAGCAGGAGGATGAGACCAGGAGGCAGGAGAATGAGACCAGGAGGCAGGAGGATGAGACGAGGAGGCATGAGATTGAGGTTAGGAGGCATGAGGCTGAGCTTAGGTACGACTCGGAGAAATATTGTGCTAAATTAGATTTAGATAAGTCTCGTGCAGAGTCGACAGGGACTTGGATGGGCCGTGAGGGCCAAGTAAGAGAACAGTCCTTGGCCCAATTAGTCAAATTGGTGCCGGTATTTAGTGAAACTGAAGTCACAGAATTTTTTAATCGTTTTGAGAAGAAATGTAGGGAGCATAATTGGCCTGAAGAGAAGTGGGCAGCTCTAGTCTCCTCAAGACTTACGGGTAAGGGTCTGAAGGCTTATGATGCACTGCCTTTAGAGTCTTGCATTGACTACCCAGAATTGAAGAGAGCTGTCCTACGGGCATACGAGTTGCAACCGGAAACATATCGATTGAAGTTTCGGGGTGTTACAAAGACTAGGGAGGCGACCTTTCTTGAACATGCCCGGGACTTAAAAGATGCACTTAAAAACTGGACACGTTCTGAGAAAGCTGAGACGGCCGAACAGTTGACTGAGCTGTTTCTGCTCGAGCAGTTTTATAAGTGTACTGGTGCAGAAATGACTTTAACCCTTTATTAGCGGCTCACCACTTAAGTCGTATTTAATAAAGCTGGACTATGTGGCGGCGCTCGACATAACTCGAGTGGCAATTTCAGCACGTAATGTGGCTGAGAGAGAGAGACAAGTGGTGGCAGGAGACTAGCGAGCGTATGACTGCTCCAGACCACCGCGGCGAACCTACTGACACAAATCTCAGCTCCCTCCTCCCTCTCTCACTCGCTACATACTCAATTATGTACCGAAAGTACCGAATTACCTGCTTTTTGCACTCGCGTTGCACGGTTATTGCAAGAAAACTATCCATCATACAAGGATCGTTATGGTGTCATTCGAAAGCTCTGTTTATGCCCTTTCAGGGATAGATACTTGTTTTACGTTCTGGGTCTTATTTAGGCATGAAAATGATCACGTAAACAGCCCTATTTTGGCTAAAAACACCTGGGCGTCTGGTCGAACACATAAATAAACGTAAGGTGTTAACTATTAAAGAAAAGAACCCAAAAACTCTACAGGAGGCAGCTGAGATGGCTGACCTCCGGCTATCACTAATTCGTGGGTGCGGGTCTGCCCAGCGTAGTGAGGCAGGTAACAAGGGGCGTGACGCCCCACCCCCCCGAGTTAGTGATATACCTTATGCAAACAAGTACAAGAGCCATGATACCAAGACTGACCACAAGACTAGCACCGTCCCATTTAAGAAGGGGCCGGGCCCTTCCCAGTACCAAGGGAAGCCCAAAGGGGAGTTGGAGTGTTATCAATGTCATAAAAAGGGGCACTTTGCAAGAGTCTGTCCTAGCAAACCACCTACAGCAGCTGTGTCTTTGGCCTGCAACATTGGTGTGTCTCCGAAGTCATCTGAGTTTGCCCGGGGCAGTTCGTCAGAGGCTGAGGCACAGCCAATGCAGAAGCACCTGGGAGGCTCGAACCCTGCTCAGGATGTTTTTTGCGACCATAGAGGGCAGGGTTGCGTGATGTGGGCGGGGCGCAAGCATGGAGTAGAGGTCTTGCGTGATACAGGTGCTTCCCAGACTCTGATGAAAAACTTGACTGGCTACCCTATAAACGTGGCTCGGGTGGTAGTGGTGCAGGGTATTAATGCAACTCGGTCATACCCGCTGGTGCGGTTGGAGTTGGAGGTGGATGGTGTGGCACGTGAATTGGATGTCGGGATTGTGGAGAAACTGCCAGTGGAGGGTGTCGACCTTCTTCTCGGCAACGACTTTGCAATGCCCGCTTCTGAGGTTCTACCCTTATTCGTTGCCGAGAGGCCGGCCGACGTGAGTAGGGAAGAGCAAGAGTGGGTCGAGCGGTGCCAGACACAACCCATGGCGTGTGTTGTCACCCGAGCTCGGGCAGCTAAAGTGTCACAGCCTAGTCCTCCGTCTTCAGACCAGCGGAGGAACGATCAACAGGAGGAGGCTAAAGCTGGAGTTTGTTTTAAGAGTTTTGACTCGGCGGCTCTCCTGGGTGATTCAGTTTTAGCACCATTACTTAATTCTGGAGTAGCCCCTGGGCCTGTCATCGAGAGTGACGAGGCTGGGCATGACGAGTCTCCACGACAGCAACGTTATGTACATCGAGAGAGACAGAGGGAGCCGCCCAGTATCGGGGAAGGTCATGCATTGCTACGGGAGTAGTTAGATCGCTTGGCACCCTCAGATATTTCGTGGGTTGCAACTAGAGGACCCTGAGCTCCAAACGTGTGCTAATGGAGCTGTAGAGCTCGACGAGGACAGCGATGCACAGCCAGGAGATTTTTTTATTTAGAAGGCATCCTCTATAGGCGTTTTCAAGACCCTAAACGTAGTTGGCAAAAGGGGTCCGGAGTAGTGGACCAGTTGGTGGTGCCACGGAAGTGCAGGGATAGCCTACTGAGGTTGGCGCATGACATACCACTGGCAGGACATCAAGGGGTGCTTGAGCGGTGGCATGCTACACTTGAAAGCATGCTCAGGTGTTGTTGTGCTGACAGCGGTATGGGTTGGGATCTTAGATTGCCTTGTGTGCTGTTTGCTGCTCGGGAGGTGCCTGGTGAGAGCCTGGGATTTGGTCCAGGCGAGCTGATTTTTGGACACCGTGTCGGGGGCCCCCTTAACATGCTGAAGGAGGTTTGGGAGGGGACTGTGCAGCCTTGTCCATTATTGGAGTATGTGCTTGAAAGCCGTGAGCGCATGCTTAAGAGTCTGGAGATGGCAGGTAGAAATTTGACAGAATCACAAGCTTTGATGAAGGACAGGTATGATCGCAAAGTGAGGCTCCGGAAGTTCACTGTAGGACAAGAGGTATTAATTTTGTTGCCTTTGGTTGGTAACCCCCTCTCTGCGAAGTACACTGGACCTTATACAATTGTAGAAAAAATTTCAGACTTAGATTACCTTGTTGCCACTCCAGACAGGAGGAAAAAGAACCAGTTATGTCACCTGAACCTTATTAAAGAGTATGTGAGGCGCCCCTCTGAGCCTCTCACTGTCCCTGTGTTGGCTTGTTGCGGCCGTGGTGGAGAAGGAGAGGGGGACAGTCAAGCTTCAGAGGAGGATAGCTGGAATCAACATGTTTCAGCGGATCAGTGGGCGGGGAACTCGAGCCTAAGGGCTGACGAGGCTATAGTTCATTTGCCTGAGCCGCAGTTTGATGCTATCCGTCAGTTGTTCGGTTCATACCCCACTGTATTTGCTGAACACCCAGGCCTCACTACTCAGGCTATGCATGATGTTGACGTGGGGGACCATCTACCCTTTAAGTCAACCCCGTACCGTGTGCCCCCCATAAAACTACCAGCTCTGAGGGATGAGTTGGAGTATATGCTCGGTAGAGGGTTGATAGAGAAAGGCACAGTTAAGTGGACTTCCCCCGTAACACTGCAGCCTAAGCCAGATGGCAAGGTACGCTTTTGTATTGATTTCCGTAGGTTAAACGGTTTGACTCCAACTAACCCATATCCTCTTCCTCGGGTTGATGATAGTGTTGACAAAATTGGTAATGCTCGTTTTTTGTCTAAAGTAGATTTAGTAAAAGGTTACTGGCAAGTACCTTTGTCCGAGCGTGCTAAAGAGGTATGTGGTTTTGTTGTGGACGGGAGTACCTACCGGTGCAATGTTATGCCTTACGGACTTAAGAATGCACCAGCAACGTTTCAGAACCTGATGAATGAAATTGTAAAGGACATTCCAAATTGCACCGTATATTTGGACGATGTAATCATTTATGATGACGACTTTGAGAGCCATTGTGAGCACCTCGAGACCTTGTTCCGGAAACTTAGTGAAGCAGGTCTGGTAGTAAATTTGGCAAAGTGTGATTTCGTAAAAGCCACTGTGCAGTACCTTGGGTTTGTAGTGGGAAGGGGACAGGTGTGCCCTCCTCAGAACAAGGTACAGGCTATCAATAAATTTCCACACCCAACAACCAAGAAGCAGATTATGAGATTCTTGGGTATGATAGGCTACTACAGACGCTTCATAAAAGGTTACTCAACGGTGTTGGCACCTCTCACAGATTTGTTATCTAAAGACAAAAAGTTTTTGTGGGCACCTGAGTGTGAAAAGGCTTTCACTTTGGTGAAACATTTGCTATGTACTCACCCGATACTCAGGGCCCCAGACTTTAACAGGCCTTTTCAGCTGGCAACAGATGCTAGTGGTGTAGGGGCTGGTGCCGTCTTGCTACAGACAGACAATGAAGGTGTGGAACACCCAGTAAGTTTCTTTTCTAAGAAGTTCAATGCTGCACAAAAGAACTATTCTACAATAGAAAAGGAATTACTGGCGATTGTGCTGTCGCTCAGGCACTTCGAGGTGTATGTTCCAGCCTATGGCCCAGTCGTGGTTATCTACACTGATCATCACCCTTTGAGATTCCTGAATCAATTTCACAATCGCAATATGAGACTGACCAGGTGGTCTTTGATGTTGCAGGAGTATAACCTGGACATCCGTCATATTGCTGGATGTGACAATGTGATCGCGGATTGTTTATCAAGGGTGGATGATCAGTCGTAGGCTATCACAGGTGTGTGGGTTTGAGTGGAGGAAAATAGGCTGCCCTTATAGTGCAGCCGGGAAAAACATATTAAAATATAAAAATCATATAAAAAACTCTTTCTTTTGATATAGGTAATCGTATAAGTTTGTCATAGCCTATAGAGTTTGAGTAGTCCACGAACTATCAAACGGCTGAGCTGCTGTAAGCTCGCTCTGGGAGCATGATATTGTGTCTTTTTGCTATTGTTGGGAGGAGTTATAAAATGTGAATTTTTGGTTAATAATAAGATGTGTTTTGGTGATAAACTCAGCTTTGTTTTAGTGCCATGCGGTCGCTGGGGCTGGTGAGGGGCTTGATGGGGTTCTGTGTTTGTCAGATTTTAGCTCAGGGTTGAGCAAGTAAAATCTTGGGGGAGGTGTGACGCATGTCCAGTGTGAGCATGCTGTACAGAACGCCTAGTCATGCCCCACTCTCGCTAGGATCGTCAGGGCAGGAACTTTGGCTGTAGTCTATGTAGAGTTTCCTAACTTAGTTCATGTGAGCCGTTGTACTATAAGTAATATGAATATGTATTTTGTTTTCATCTGAGTCAACGAGTTCTATTTTATATCATTAGTTATAAGTATTGTGTGTAAAACTTATTTGTAATGATGGGAGAAGCGGCAGCCACAGTTGGGGGTCAGTGGGTGCGCCATGCGGGAGGTGGGCCTAACTCACTAGCACTCCCCCCCCCTCCCCCCTCCCCTCAGTGCTAGGAAAGCCTTTGTCTATCCCAGAGGAGAGAGAGAAATTACGTAATGATTGTCAGTGGGCGGTCCTTAGTAGTTCACGTTGGGCTCACTAGAGGGCCGAGTATAAAAAGGGAAGTCTAGCCATTTTTTGATCAGAACTCATTAGGCAGAGCGACTTCTCATTTCCCTTGCTAACTATATATATTCTTCTGACTGATGTGAACTTTCTCTACTACCTTACATTCTTATCTCCTCTTTTCCCTACCCTTTTTAACTTCCATGGTCCCGTTGGTGCAGAGCTAGTCAGCCAACGTATTATCGCTTGAGTTCTCATGAGATACATGCCTATTAGATAGCCTATTTTGGAAGGGTTAACTTAGAATAGGATTGATTTATGTTTGTTGCACTTGTCTATGCATTTCCCTGTGTGTTATTATTATTATTCCTGTTTTCTGCTAGTCTAGGTAATGCTAGACTGGGGTAAGGCTTTTCTGTGTTACGAGTTGTTGTTTGATGCAGTGGTTAAGCGATAAACCTGCATACTCGTTTCGGTTCAGTGAAGCCTAGGTTGTCTTCGCGGCTGACTGTGTTGAGTTAATAATTTACAGTGCGTGAGGGCAAGAGCCTAACCACCCTGTATTTTATTAACAGCTTGTTTTTACTTTGTCAAGGAGCCGGGAGAAAACCAGATACAAGGGATCTGGATTTCTCAAAGTGCACTTGTTAGTGTTAACGTAATACTTTAAACAGTTGTGAGGACTTCGCTAGGCTACGAGCCGTTTTTGCTCAGTCACTGCTACCTTTTGCCCACAGTACCCCAGCTAGACTTTACTCGATTAGTAGATACAGAATAGTATTGAAGCTTTCCTTATGTATGATATTGTTTATGCACTATGGATTTCATGTGTTGCAAGCTTGGCTACTTTAGTGATTAGTGGCCCACGAGCACAATCCGAGTAGGCTATTGCCGTTGCATTTGCGGAGTACTTCTTTTTAATGTTTGCCATTTACTATTGCATATTCTTTTAATTATTCTTATGCCAATTTAAACCTTTAATAGTATTTAATTGCCAGTGTTTTTCTTATTGAATTACTGTTCAAAATCCGATACGTACTTCTTACGAGCATCCGAGAAGCATCTAACTTTTTTCAGAAGATTCCTTGCTCGATGCTTAAGGACTATTAATTAACGTAACGTAATTGTGCCGATCCGAAGTAGAGGGTGGAGGACTTCTTAAGTTCTTAGTCAAGGGTGGATTACTTCGGCTTCGGCCAACACTATTCTTTGGTGTTGTTGTTTCTTACTTCTTTGTTTGATTGTTGACCAGACTAGAGAATTCCTGTCTCTTTATTAGTCTGTTGTTGAACACTAGTACCGAGTTCTTGTATACCCCGTTATAGCAGATTGAACTCTGGAGGGTATTGGTGTTTTTTGTTCGGCTGGCAGTACTCAGGGGTTGGGATCGTGTGTTTCCGTTGTGGCAGCGAGCCGTATTCGAGTCCTGATTGAGAGCCCTTGTGTACCCGAGTGCCAGGTCGTAACAACAGCTGCAGGCATGACCTCCCGAAATCCATCCTTCTGAATCCTCCCTTCCTCGTGAGGACAGAGTCCACCTGGCCAGGCTGAGATATGGGCACCATCCAGCTCTTCTGAGCTATCAGAAGAGACTGGATATCTCCTGTTACGATCCAGGTTCTCAAAGACACAGGGCTCTTCAACATTGGACTAGATAATGGCAAAAAGCAACAACGGTAACACTAGATCCAACCCCTGCCTTAAACACTGGAAAACAAAACACCATTACCGCCCTGAGTCGTGCCTGGACAACGAGGTATCCTATGACTCGGTAACTGGTGCACACACACTAGGCTGACGCTCAATGAAACAGCCTATTCTCAAACAGTAAAAGATTACTTGATTATGTTACACAAAGAAAAGATAGTTAACGTGATTAATTAACGTTACGGTAGATACTCAAATAACTGGCACTCCTGTATTAAAGAAAGTGCAATGCTAGTCCTGCAACATCAACTGGAAACTTCTGAAATAAGTCTGATGCTGGGAAGATGTTCGTAAAGAATCTTGAACAATTATAATGCAGAATACGGGTCACAATAAATGCTAGGACATATAGTAATAATAGGCAGGCGAATAATAAAGACTGCGCAAAGGTAGTAATGCTCGACAACTAAAGAAATGCTTCGTGACACAACACAACAGCCTACTCGGGTTGTGCAACTCAACAACAACCTCGGCTCAAAAGTGCAGTGAATAATAATGCTGCATACATATAATAATGGGGCTTATCTCTAACCAGTGTCTGCTCAGTTAATAAAGTCTAGCTGGGGTATCAAGGCAGGGCAAACAATGGGCGAGCATGCGGCTCGTAGCCTAACGTTGTCCGAGGGTGGTATAATGAAGATTACGTTATATGACGGGATGCTCTCTTGATAAATCTAGGTCTCTAGTACCTAGCTCTATCCTGGCGATCCCTCAGAAGTCAACACAAAGAGGCAGCACTATGTTGTGAGGGATAGGCTATGGCCCTCTCACACCACAGCGCTGTGCTCGCAAAGTAAACCAACCCGAAGACAACTTAGGCTCCCACAGTACCTGTCGATGTCGTGCAGGGCTTACCTAACACTGCACACATCGGAGACATGGACACAGTAACCTTACCCCTAGTCTAGCTTTAGATAACCAAGAAGAATCACTCAACACCCTGCAAGGGAGACATATACCGGTCTACAACCTTCCCGAGAGAGGACACATACGGAAAAGTCCGTCTCTCTAAACCTCAATAAAACATAATACCTCCTTAACCTAATACATGGAAATATCTGAGAGCTTCGCGTACAATACGACTGGTCGACGGTGAACGTCTATGCTGAAACCAGAAGGGATGTTGAGTTTAATAAAGATTAGAGAATGAGAAAGGAGAAGTCGAGAGAGAGAAATAGTATGCAAAGTGGCGAGTATGGGGGACAGAATTGCAAAGGATGTAGGCGATACGCGTGTCAGGCAAGCTCTGAGCTGGTAAAAAACACGAGGCCGCGACGGGAAGGGACTAGTTGACCACCCGGCCGCCAACGCCGTCAGCGCCCAAGCGAGCCGCGTCATAGCTCACCTCGCTGCCGGGTGTACTCCCTCACACTCCCTCGCTCGCCTGCCACACAAGCAACATTTATATTATAGCGAATATAAAATATAAGGCGCGGTCACAGACCAAAACAAAGACCATTTCTAGACGGTCTGTGGCAACACGACACTAATGAAATAAAGCAGATCATTCTAGGACAACTGTAGCCTATCCCCCCATCCTGGCGAGCGCTAGCAAGCTGCAATGCCCCACGCAACCATTCTGCTAACGCCGGGAGGCGTCACACACCCCCCAAGATATGGGACACTCAACCATGATCCCATATCTGAACAGGCAGAATGTCGCTAGAATCTGCCACTCCTAACCACTCCGCCTCTCATGGAATGCAAGCTCAGTTTCCTCAAAAAAAAAAATACAACATTTTTATATAAAAAAATCTTATCACCCTTCTCAAATATAATACATTAATTCATAACATTGTGCTCCCAGAGCGAGCTTTAAGAAGCACAGCCTGCTGAGGGAAAATCATCTGCACTCAGTACTCAGCTACAATATTATCTTAAAATTAATTATTAAAAAGAAAGTTTTTATTTAATTTTTCATATTTTATTTTAATGTTGTTTTTGGCGGCTACTATAGATGTAGCCTAATTTTCTTCTAATCAAAGCCAACAACTGCCCTGCGACCCTACGCTGATGCTACATACGCGAACCAACAAGCACCAGCGCAAAAATACACCGCGAGCCAAGACAGGAGGCTATACCAACATACTGTGGTAGCCTACCCCGGATCCTCCACCCACGACAGACACTGACTGAACAGCGAGGGTTCTCCTGCAAACAAAACCAAAACATTATCAGTGCCCTTAGCATGCCACACATCCAACTTGTGTTCCGGCAGCACAACAACACCTGACACTGATAAACTGCCCAGTTCATCGCAAGACTGGCACTTCTCTTCGCTCTTTCCGGCAACGGGGCCTGCCAATAACCCTTCACTAGTTCTACCTTCGTGATGAGCGAGGCAGCCCCGAAGCGGTCTATGGTGTCGTCAACTCTGGGTAATGGATAGGCGTCTGTCAGGGATAATGCTTCCACACTCTTGCAATCAACATACACACGGACTCTGCCACCAAACTCAGGTTGCATAGCCACTGGCAACGACCACTCACGATATCCCTCATCCCTCAGACCTCCTCTCCACACGCTGTCCAGCACCGCCTTCACAACAGGCTGTCGAGCAGGATTCACACGGTAGGGAACCAACTCGAGCCTTGCACTGTCTCCAGCCTCCATGTCGGATTCTACCCCGTACATCAGGCCTGGAGAAGCAACAAACATGCGGACGGACTGCCACAGCCTAGTAAACAACTACTCTTGTCGCTCAGGAACAAAAGGTTGCAACTTATCTCGCAGAACAATATGCCTAGTGCCCTCCCACATCTCGTTCACCATGTGGAGAGGAGCCCTCACCTGATGCCCGAAAACAAGCTCATTCGGACTGAAACCGAGACTCTCTCCAGGTACTTCTCTTGCCGCGAACAAAACATACGGCAGACCAAGGTCCCAATCCTTTCCATTCTCTGCGCAGTAACATCGAAGCATGCTTTTCAGCGTGGCGTGCCACCTCTCCAACACCCCTTGACTCTCCGGGTGATACACAGAAGAGACGACAGTGCTGATGCCATGCTGAATCATAGTTTGTTTGAACAGATTAGATGTAAAACTAGAACCTTGGTCCGATTGCACCTCTTGCGGGTAACCATACTGCGAGCAATACAAGAGCAGGTTCCGGACAACAGTTTTCGCCGTGCCATTTCTCATTGGATATGCATCAGGATAACGAGTGGCCACATCCATGATAGTTAATAGAAATTTATTACCGGCACTAGTAGGGGGTAGGGGTCCGACCATATCAATGATGACCTTACTGAAGGGCGGTCCACTGACAGGAATGGGGTGCAACGGGGCTCTCGGAATTGTTTGGTTAGGTTTTCCAACCCTCTGGCACGTATGACACCTTGCTATCCAGGTTACTACCTGCCCCTTCAACCCCGGCCACCAAAACAATTTTTCTAAAGCCGCCACCGTTTTTCTCACCCCTAGATGTCCTGCCAGTGGTATGTCATGCGCCAACCTCAGTAGGCTATCCCTGCACTCCCGTGGCACCACCAACTGGTCCACTACTCCGGACCCCTCTTGCCAACTACGTTTAGGGTCTTGAAAACGCCTATAGAGGATGCCTTCTAAATAACAAAAATCTCCTGGCTGTGCATCGCCGTCCTCGTCGAGCTCTACAGCTCCATTACCACACGTTTGGAGCTCAGGGTCCTCTAGTTGCAACCGACGTATATCTGAGGGTGCCAAGCGATCTAACTGCTCCCGGAGCAATGCATGACCTTCCCCGATACTGGGCTGCTCCCTCTGTCTCTCTCGATGTACATAACGTTGCTGTCGTGGAGACTCGTCATGCCCAGCCTCGTCACTCTCGATGACAGGCCCAGGGGCTACTCCAGAATTAAGTAATGGTGCTAATACTGAATCACCCAGGAGAGCCGCCGAGTCAAAACTCTTAAAACCAACTCCAGCTTTAGCCTCCTCCTGTTGATCGTTCCTCCGCTGGTCTGAAGACGGAGGACTAGGCTGTGACACTTTAGCTGCCCGAGCTCGGGTGACAACACACGCCATGGGTTGTGTTTGGCACCGCTCGACCCACTCTTGCTCTTCCCTACTCACGTCGGCCGACCTCTCGGCAACGACTAAGGGTAGAACCTCAGAAGCGGGCATTGCAAAGTCGTTGCCGAGAAGAAGGTCGACGCCCTCCACTGGCAGTTTCTCCACAATCCCGACATCCAATTCACGTGCCACACCATCCACCTCCAACTCCAACCGCACCAGCGAGTATGACCGAGTTGCATTAATACCCTGCACCACTACCACCCGAGCCGCGTTTATAGGGTAGCCAGTCAAGTTTTTCATCAGAGTCTGGGAAGCACCTGTATCACGCAAGACCTCTACTCCATACTTGCGCCCCGCCCACATCACGCAACCCCGCCCTCTATGGTCGCAAAAAACATCCTGAGCAGGGTTCGAGCCTCCCAGGTGCTTCTGCATTGGCTGTGCCTCAGCCTCTGACGAACTGCCCCGGGCAAACTCAGACGACTTCGGAGACACACCAATGTTGCAGGCCAAAGACACAGCTGCTGTAGGTGGTTTGCTAGGAGAGACTCTTGCAAAGTGCCCCTTTTTATGACAATGATAACACTCCAACTCCCCTTTGGGCTTTCCTTGGTACTGGGAAGGGCCCGGCCCCTTCTTAAATGGGACGGTGCTAGTCTTGTGGTCAGTCTTGGTATCATGGCTCTTGTACTTGTTTGCATAAGGTATATCACTAACTCGGGGGGGTGGGGCGTCACGCCCCTTGTTACCTGCCTCACTACGCTGCGCAGACCCGCACCCACGAATTAGTGATAGCCGGAGGTCAGCCATCTCAGCAGCCTCCTGTAGAGTTTTTGGTTGCTTTTCTTTCAGGTTTAACGTCAGGTCGCCGCCCGTGCATTTGAAAAACTCCTCTAAAAGCACCAACTGTTTAATGTCGTCAAACGTAGTAGCTTTCTCCGACATCAGCCAATTCCCAAAAGCATCGGACAGCTCCCGGGCATGTTCCAAAAAGGTGCTCTCCCGACCCTTGGTAACACCCCGGAACTTCAACCTGTACGTCTCTGGTTGTAGTTCGTATGCTCTCAGGACACCCTCCTTGAGTTCCTCATAGATAATACACGACTCTATAGGCAATGCATCATAAGCCTTGAGTCCCTTGCCCACAAGTCTAGAGGAAACAAGGGCTGCCCACTTCTCCCCAGGCCACTGGTGTTCCTGGCACTTCTTCTCGAATCTCATGAAAAATTCGGTGACACCCGACTCATCAAATACAGGGACTAGCTTCAACAGGTGCGACAAAGACTGATCATGCCCACAATTCCCACCACCGAGACGTTGCCCTGTCGTTTCCACCCGAGTCTTCTCAAGATCGATATCTGCCCGGTACCTGGTAGACTCAGCCTCCGACTCGGATTTTATTCTCGCGAGTTCGAGATCAGTCTGTTGTTTAGCCTTAGCGAGTTCGAGATCCGTCTGTTGTTGAGCCTTAGCGAGTTCGAGATCAGCCTGTCGCTTAGCCATCTCAAACTGCCGCTGCTGGTTAGCCATCTCAAGCTGGAAGAGCATTTCTGTAGTGAAACCTTGAGGAGGTGCAACTATTGGAGGCCCACCCAGCGATCCTAAACCACGCTGCCAGCGGCTATCGGCCTGCGGGAACGTACTAAACTCCGGCATCCTAGAGGTCCCGATGGGAGTAGAGTGGAGGGGGGGCTCGAGCAGAAGTCCCCGAGCACCCTCTCCACCCTGGACCTCACTAGCCGCCCCCAGTACGCAAGCCCTCAAATCGTTCTTCTTGATGCCATGAGCCACCTTAAGCCCCATGAGGGGAGCCAAACACTGTAGACCATACTTGCTAATTCCCTCTAGTCGATCAGCTGTTATAGGCACCTCCAAAAACTTCTTTGCGGCCTCCTCACTAGTTACTAACCCCCCTGGCATCTGCCCATCAGAGCCTGCATCATTCCCTGAACTCTCAGTATGATCTGATTCGTCTCCCATTGTGTCCACCAAAAATGCTCACGTTTATAAAAAAAAAGAAGTACCCAAGCTCCTATGTAGCACTATTCACTTGCCAAAAATGTCTGAAGACTCTCAAGTGCTATACTACTTTGCCAAAACAAAATTAACGTGCCCACTATATTCCTCAATAAAACAAATGACCACAACAATCCTGCAATTATCTCTTAGTTCACAAGATCCTGAGCTAGGTCGCCATTTGTTACGATCCCGGTTCTCAAAGACACAGGGCTCTTCAACATTGGACTAGATAATGGCTAAAAGCAACAACGGTAACACTAGATCCAACCCCTGCCTTAAACACTGGAAAACAAAACACCATTACCGCCCTGAGTCGTGCCTGGACAACGAGGTATCCTATGACTCGGTAACTGGTGCACACACACTAGGCTGACGCTCAATGAAACAGCCTATTCTCAAACAGTAAAAGATTACTCGATTATGTTACACAAAGAAAAGATAGTTAACGTGATTAATTAACATTACGGTAGATACTCAAATAACTGGCACTCCTGTATTAAAGAAAGTGCAATGCTAGTCCTGCAACATCAACTGGAAACTTCTGAAATAAGTCTGATGCTGGGAAGATGTTCGTAAAGAATCTTGAACAATTATAATGCAGAATACGGGTCACAATAAATGCTAGGACATATAGTAATAATAGGCATGCGAATAATAAAGACTGCGCAAAGGTAGTAATGCTCGACAACTAAAGAAATGCTTCGTGACACAACACAACAGCCTACTCGGGTTGTGCAACTCAACAACAACCTCGGCTCAAAAGTGCAGTGAATAATAATGCTCCATACATATAATAATGGGGCTCATCTCTAACCAGTGTCTGCTCAGTTAATAAAGTCTAGCTGGGGTATCAAGGCAGGGCAACAATGGGCGAGCATGCGGCTCGTAGCCTAACGTTGTCCGAGGGTGGTATAATGAAGATTACGTTATATGACGGGGATGCTCTCTTGATAAATCTAGGTCTCTAGTACCTAGCTCTATCCTGGCGATCCCTCAGAAGTCAACACAAAGAGGCAGCACTATGTTGTGAGGGATAGGCTATGGCCCTCTCACACCACAGCGCTGTGCTCGCAAAATAAACCAACCCGAAGACAACTTAGGCTCCCACAGTACCTGTCGATGTCATGCAGGGCTTAGCTAACACTGCACACATCGGAGACAACGACACAGTAACCTTACCCCTAGTCTAGCTTTAGATAACCAAGAAGAATCACTCAACACCCTGCAAGGGAGACATATACCGGTCTACAACCTTCCCGAGAGAGGACACATACGGAAAAGTCCGTCTCTCTAACCCTCAATAAAGCATAATACCTCCTTAACCTAATACATGGAAATATGTGAGAGCTTCGCGTACAATACGACTGGTCGACGGTGAACGTCTATGCTGAAACCAGAAGGGATGTTGAGTTTAATAAAGATTAGAGAATGAGAAAGGAGAAGTCGAGAGAGAGAAATAGTATGCAAAGTGGCGAGTATGGGGGACAGAATTGCAAAGGATGTAGGCTATACGCGTGTCAGGCAAGCTCTGAGCTGGTAAAAAACCCGAGGCCGCGACGGGAAGGGACTAGTTGACCACCCGGCCGCCAACGCCGTCAGCGCCCAAGCGAGCCGCGTCATAGCTCACCTGCGAGCCGCGTCATAGCTCACCTCGCTGCCGGGTGTACTCCCTCACACTCCCTCGCTCGCCTCCCACACAAGCAACATTTATATTATAGCGAATATAAAATATAAGGCGCGGTCACAGACCAAAACAAAGACCATTTCTAGACGGTCTGTGGTAACACGACACTAATGAAATAAAGCAGATTATTCTAGGACTACTGTAGCCTATCCCCCCATCTTGGCGAGCGCTAGCAAGCTGCAATGCCCCACGCAACCATTCTGCTAACGCCGGGAGGCGTCACACTCCGACTTCGACACCTGCCCAGGATGCAACACGGCACCCCATACAATTTTACACATCATAGAAGACTGCATTCTACACATTCACCTACGCCAAAAAACATAATATACAATCCTTGGGAGCCCTGTGGGAAAGCCCGATTCTGGCCATGGCCTTCCTTAGGTACCCGGGACTGTTCGTCCAGTCAGCTTAGGGAACGACAACAACAACAGCCCTTTTTACTAGCTCATATCCTTCTTAAACTTTATTCATCCCATTAGTATAATGACTAACTTAAGCTGGACAGGTGCATTGTGTTGAAAGGTAACTTTTTCACCATTATTAAAAATGTCTTCAAACCTGTTTTTTATAAGAACTATATTTTTCGTCTTAGTAATAACAACATACATATTGAAAGTGTCTATTATTGTTGCAGAATGTTTGTATACAAATATAAATATATATATATTATTCACAACACACTTATAAGGACGGGTATTCATAACTGAAATGTATGTAATTGGGAAGGAAGGGTTAAGGCGGAGTATAGGGTATTATTAACTCATATAAAGAGGAAACATTGGTTTATATTTATATAATTATATAATTGAAACCTTCCTTCTATCTTCTATATTTTGTTCACGTCTAATTACTCTCTTTCTCTCTCTCTCTGTCTCTCTCCTTACCTGGGTGTAAGACTTAAGAGTGTTGTGGTTTTCCTTAAGAGAGAGATAGAGAGATAGAGAGAGAGAGAGAGAGAGAGGGGGGGGGGGGGAGGGGGAAAGGGAGAGGGATAATATTGGAAGGCTTTTTCAATCCCATGACGCAAAACATTTAGTATTTAATCGAACAATAAACTTTCTGAAAGGACTGCTAATATCATTGAGTGTAATGCTGTTCAAACTTTTCATAGTCAGCTCGACACATACCTTATTCATATTAACCCTTACTGTACCGGTGCCGTCCTTTTAACTTTATTCTGGCTACTATTTGACAAATTAATTCAGTTTCTGAAGGGCCTCCAGCAATGAATATGCTTCGAATTATCTCGCTTAACCCATTTTGCTACCAAAGATCCTTCTTAAACTCCACACAATAATATATATATATATATATATATATATCTAGAATATAATCAAAAGGACGTCGTTGGTACAGTAGGGGTTAACTACGTTTACTTACGAATACCACCTGTGCGATCCTTTCCTTTTTTCTCTCATCTCATTTATGAGTAAAACATAGTTACAATACTAGAATATATTTGGAATCTTACTTTTTGGAAACACACCCTTACTGCCATTAATATCACATTTAATATCAATATACGTTTATTTAACACTATTTGCCATATTTTCCGGTGATACAGATATATACAAGTAAGGCACCAGTGATGAAGTCGGCTTTAAATTCACTGAATATATCAAGGTTTTGACATTCAACAGTAATCTAATTCCTAACTTCTGCCTAATTTTCATATTACACACTAACACCTTTATACATGTATTGGGATCTCGCAATTCACTTTTAGTCCGGGAGCAAGGGCCGCAAATTGTGTTTAAATAAAATCAACCTCATCCATACCATTGTGAATGAAATTTGTAAAGTTATATAGAAAGAGTATAATTTTTAGACATATAATGCTAAAATCGTAACTTCGAAATTTATTGTATTTAACCCGTCCAGCCCCGGCTAGTTTTGTAATGTTTGTTCACCAGAACCCGGCCGGTTTTGTTCACCAGAACCCGGCCGGTTTTGTTCACCAGAACCCGGCCGGTTTTCAAAAAATGGTTTTATTCCAGAAACAATAGCGAATGGGTTAGGAATGAAGGAAAAACCACGAAAAACCGCTCAAAAAGCTTAAAGAATGGTCCTACAGAGCCCCCGAAAACGTATTTTACAAGAGTAAATAATTGAAGGCAAATACCCCAAAAAACCAGGTTATTGCGCGCTCACGCGCACGCACGTGGACTTTGAGAGTTTTCAACCATGGGCACGGTTGCGTGGGATACGTACACAGTTCCCATACAAATCTGAGCCCTCTTGAGTGGCTACACCTGAGGTTACGGTCGGCGCAATTAGGGTGACGCGCCAGGCGCGTCTCTGGGGCTGTGCGTTACATACATCGCCGACGCGTCAGGCGCATCGCTGGGGCTGTACGGGTTAAGAGATATGTTGACAACAAAAAATTGAATGTTTTAGTTACCCCTCAAACAATGTCTTTGATTTAAATTCCTAATTACTTGTGAATTTAGCGTTTTTGTATTACAGTTTTGTAGATAATATTTTAGCATAAGTAATTACTTACATTTGAAGACACTATTTTGAATGTTTTAAGATATTAGTTATATTAAATATAGAAGAAAACGGTTTGTTATTACTTATTATGGGTGACTGAAGCAGTATAATTGTAGGCTCCAGGCTCCAATCTGCAAGGCAGATAGCGTATAATAAAGGACTTCTGTATTTATTACCCTTCCGTACTATTGCGGAGCGGTCCAATCTGCAAGGCAGGTAGTGTAAGAAAGGACCTCTTTGTTTAGTACCCTTCAGTACCCGACTGGGGTGCAGAGCGGTACTAACCTGCTACTACTGAGTGGTACATACTGACTGCCATACATGCGGAGGTGTCCGTAAGCCACGCACGTGGCTTACGAACACCTCCGCACGTATGGCTGTGCTTCATTTGGAGTTTTCGTAGCCAAAACAGTGGTAACACAATCATTAAATTTTCACAAAGTTATTTGAATATAGGTTAATTGTAAACTACAAGACAATTATTATGATACACAATTTATTTGGTCACACAAAGCAGAACTTTAAAAATCAACTAATGTAGAAATTATAATTGTTACGAATTATAAGGGAAAATGTGAGAAATAAATTGACTACACCGGTATCTGGGGAATGTTGGCAACAACCTTCCGATAGGGTAACCTCACTAGAGTGAACAATTTCCTACCAGAACCCGGTGATTGTATAATATTATTGTAGAGATTAATTAATGTTAGGTAATTTAGTACTGTATAAGATTACCTTGATCAAGTTAATTTAGTTATAAAACCTTGTAGAAATAAGTTTAGAAGAACTGTAAAGAGGATCAGTTTAAATATTCCCGCGACCGCATACGCGATCCCACCGTTTGCTTTAGGGTCGTTAATATCTTGATATTATGTTCACTAAATCGTTGTGAAACGATGTTCACCTTTATAATTATATAATTTAAATGCTGATAATTATTTATATGATTTCGTGAAGAGGGAATGAACCCTTGGTAACGAATTAATATATAGTTTATTTAAGAGTCGGAAATTGAAGTTCTGATCAGACGCTAGTAAACTTTTGAACGGTAGAGACGTGTCCCGTGATCTCCTCCACCACAATCCCCGCACCAGGCCCGGAGTCCTGACCCTTTAACCCTGGTCTACCGAAGCCGGAATCCTCGAAACTACACCAGGACCCTAGTATAGCTAAGTCATTGATATACATGGCCATTGATACAATGTTTAGTTAGGGCATCCTGAGAGATAGGCTACCATAGTTCATGCCATAAGGTAGGCGATCTCAGACTTTATTTTTATTTATGTTTATTAATCTTAGATTTCGATTGGTGTGGTAAGAGATAACCTCTGGCCATATTATCCCCCACATTTTGGTGCCCCGAGTGAGGATTCCGATCGGTGTGTAGACTAGGGGTTGAGTTAGGGCCAGTTTTCAACAGTTAGGGTCCCTGCTAAGCTGCAGCGGGAGGCTAATGTTTAAGGTCGTTTTTGTGGGACATAGATTGATCCCCCGCCGTTATGAGGTCCCTAACTGTGAGGCGATGGCCTTGGGTGAGTGGCATTTCAATTAATAATAAGATAAAATCGCATGGCGTTTAAATCCTGTGGTAGAGGACTGGTAGGAGGGTCTGCAACGTTGCGTTCTCTGGCGTTTGTGAAACTCGGAGCTTGAGCTTCGTTGCAGTCCCAAAATTTCCCCCATATTTTTCTTATTTAGACCATTTTATGTCTCCGTCCTTAATGTCACCCGCGTCTGGCAGACTAGGTCGACCAGCTAAATGCTCGGGACGCAGCATATACCAAATTTAATAAATAATAAATGTGTTCCCCCCCCCCCTTTTAGAAAAAATGCTACTACCACAGGTACCCACTAACATCTGGGATAAGAAATCAATGATTAACTAAATATTTACAGCTTTAGCTTCATTCTTGTACCTAAATTCTCCCTATTATTTGATAATTTAGGCCATTTTTATGTTTCTGTCCTTTAATGTCACCTGCGTCTGAAAGACCAAGTAGACCAGCTAAATGCTCGGGATGGAGCATACATGACATTTAATTCAATAATAAATATATTCCCTCCCCCTACTAGCGTGCGTTCCCACGTATTAGGTAAATTATATTGTGGACTTAATGTTTTCAACTAATTATTCATCTGAATTTGTAGCAAATAATGGTACGCATATAATGCTAAAGATTAACCGCTAAATTGAGTATATATGTGTTAGGCTATATCTAAATGTAATTTTGATTGTTGAAAATTAGTCTTCAGTATAAACATTAATAATAGTCCAGAAAATAATTACGCATTTTCCAAAATGACTGATACACTCTTGAGAAAAGCTGTGGTGGGGAAATTAGGCTGGGTAACTAGAGCATTAAATAATTGCCAGGAGGTAAAAAGACGTGACCCCTGTCCAAGGGAGCTGTTAAAATCTCAATTCCAAGATCTTAAAACCCGATGGGCTAATTATGAAGAGTCTTGCAATAAATTGGAGGACTTTTGCATCAAACAAGAACAATCTGAAAGGTTTGAGGAATTACAGCAAGCCTATGCAAATGCTCGTGAAAATTATTTGGATCAACTAGCTGGGTTCGAATCCTTGGCGACAGAGACAGTTACCGGGACAGGGAGTAATGGTACCAGTAATGGTATTGCGGCTCCGGGACAACAAAGCTTTAAGTTGCCACCTATAACCTTGCCTGAATTTGATGGGCAATCTGATTGGAATACCTTTTGGGACAAATTTAAAGATTTAGTTAATGACAGGTTAGATATTTCTGCAGCAAATAAATGTTCATACTTGTTGGGTCAACTTAAGGGTTTCGCATTGGATTTTATCAAGGAACTTCCCATAACAGATGCCAATTATACAGCAGCTCTAGACGTACTCAAGGATAATTTTGAAGATACGGAGTTGACTCTACAGCGCCTAGTTTACAAATTGCAGGAGTTATCAGGACCAAAGCATACGTACCAGGATCTTCAGTCATTCCGGATCAGCTTGAATTGTGTTTTGAAATCACTTAGTACCCAGAAAGATCTTGATTCAGCTTCTTGGCTCTTGAACCATATTGTACAACAAAAGTTCTCTCAGAAAACCTGTGATGAATTGTACCACAGGTATAAGAAGAACTACTTCACGTATCAAGAGATAGAAGAGGGTTTAACACCTTAAGAGCGGCCTATGCGGTTTATTTATATGTACCGCCCAGCGGGGTGTTTTTAGCCAAAATAGGGCTGTTTACGTGATCATTTTCATGCCTAAATAAGACCCAGAACGTAAAACAAGTATCTATCCCTGAAAGGGCATAAACAGAGCTTTCGAATGACACCATAACGATCCTTTTATGATGGCTAGTTTTCTTGCAATAACCGTGCAACGCTAGTGCAAAAAGCATGTAATTAGGCACTTTCCCCATACAATTCCTTATGTAGCGAGTGAGAGAGGTAGGAGGGGGGTGAGATTCGTGTCAGAAGGTTCGCCGCGGTGGTCTGGAGCAGTCATACGCTCGCTACTCTCCTGCCACCACTTGTCTCTCTCTCTCAGCAACATTACATGCTGAAATTGCCACTCGAGTTATGTCGAGCGCCGCCACATAGTCCAGCTTTATTTAACTCGACTTATGTGGTGAGCCGCTAATTAAGGGTTAAGAGAGCTGTGCAAACACATGCAGGTTTCCAAGAAGGATAGCGGTATCAAGGAAGGAGACAACAAGGTTAAATACACAAAAGTGTCTACAACAGGGACTAAGGAAAAAGTAAAACCGTTCAAGAAGGAAGAGGTTGGTACCTATGTGACATCCGTCCAGCAGAATAATCAAACTAATACAGTATCTAAAACAAAAGGTGTTTGGGAGAGAAAAAATTCCCGTCTCAATTCTCCAGTGACCCAAGAAGTAACCAGAGATATTAACCCCACACCAGGGGTAAACCAAGAAAACCGGAAGGTGTGTATGTTATGTTCAGAACAACATTCCACAGTGTATTGTAGGACTTACCCAAATCTTAAGGCTAGACTTCCACGACTCATCGAACTAGGTAAGTGTCTTGTTTGCCTTAGCACAAGCCATTCTACTGAGGAATGTGCCACTAAATTAAATGTATGTTTTCGGTGCAAGACTGGTGTACATCATACCGCGTTGTGTCCCAAGATCAGTGAAGTACAACCCAAACCGACAAGTGTAAATATGACCCTGACCACTGGAAACCCAATGCATACGCCGGCAGCTACTCCTACAGCCGAGATTCAACTGATCAGAGGAAAAGAGGTTATGCCGGTCAAAGCACTCTTTGATACTGGAGCGGAAAAGACCTTCATTGCCGGAAATGTTGTCAGAGCCATGAATTTGCCAACAGTAGGAAGAGTGAACATGGCAATAACTGGATTTTTGTCAAATAAGGAAACACAAACATTTGACCTGGTTAAACCCCTGATTAAATTGGGCAAATATAAATGTAAAGTGACTCTGGTGGTTAAGGAAGACATGAACACTTCTGTGGTAAATAAGGGTTTAAAGGAAGCATATAACTTCTTAACAAAGAAGGGTGTTCAACTAGCATACCGAACTATAGAGTCTGACGTAGTAGGTCCAATTCAACTGATCATCGGCTCCGACTATTGTGGTCGCTTCTTGCGAAAAATGACTCGGAAACACGGTATCCAGTTAATTTCTTCATCAGGTAGATATATAATCATGGGATCTCTACCCACATGTGGCCCAAGTGAATCAGACAACCGGATGGATCCAGTCTTTGTGACTCCAGCACAATCTCTGGTGGTGGCTAGAATTGGTGCAGAATTAATACCATCACAACTAGGAGACATTCTAGAAGAGCAACAAGAACCTGTTCACAAACTTTGGGAACTGGACACTGTGGGTATAGAAGCAGATCTTCCCACCCCTGAAGACATCTTAACCCTCTCCGACATATGACGCGATTTTGAGCCAATTGGGGATACTTTAAAGCCTTTGTTACCATCAGGGGTATTTAGAAACCTTTAGTTTAGTTACTTCAACCTCTGCAGTTGTCTTTGAGTTAGCTGTGGGCAGAAAACTAATTTTGGAGAGGTAATTATAAGAGTGAGATAATTTTATTTCTTATTGCTAATCTGGCAACCTCTGCGTCATAAATGCGTGAAAGGGTTAACATATAACCACTACCTAGACACAGTTGAGTATAAGGATGGCCAGTACTGGGTAGGAAATCCATGGATGATAAATGCCCCTGAATTACCAACTAACTACCAGAGTTCAAGATGTCAATTAAATAAAATGGTGGAGAGATTGCGTCAACATCCTGAACGACTGAACATTAATCATAAAATAATTCAAGAGCAGTTGGAAAATGACTTTATTGAGGAGGTCCCAGGTGAAACAAACCATAAAGAGGGTCATTACCTTCCTCATCATGCTGTAAGTAAGGACTCCAGTACTACCCCCATCAGAGTGGAATTTAACTGCAGTTCTCGAGCAGCGAAGAATGAAGCAAGTCTAAACGATTGTCTCTATATAGGACCAAATCTGACTGAAATACTGGGTGATGTACTATTAAAATTCAGGACAAAGAGATTTGGGTTTGTGGCAGATATCTCAAAAGCCTTTTTGAGAATAGGGTTAAAGGAGCAGGACCGCAAATTCACAAAGTTCCTTTGGCCTGAAGATCCTTTTCAGCCTGGTGGGCGGATAAAAGAATACCGCTTTCGGTCAGTGTTGTTTGGTTCCTGCTCTAGTCCTTTCTTGTTGTGCAGCACTTTGAGATATCATTTCCAGAAGACAGAGAAACTGGAAATGGGTCAACTGTTTTACATGGATAATCTTCAGGGCGTTGCCGACAGTGGAGAAGAGGTGATTGAAATCTACAATTTGGCAAGGCAAGTATGTAATAAAGCCAATATGGCACTACAAAGTTGGAATTCAAACTCTCATATTCTTTTGGACCAGATAAGAAGAGACTATCCTGACTATCAAATACCAGAATATCAACCAGTACTAGGATTGCTGTGGAAAACAACTACTGATGAGATGTCTCTAAAGCCCCTCAAGTTTCCCGATGTAAAACTCACAAAACGTACACTCTTAAGTCAGGTCTCTATGATGTTCGACCCATTGGGCATATTTAGTCCCATATCAATTAAAGGGAAGATTTTAGTTCAGGAGGCCTGGAGAGAAGCACTGAGTTGGGATACTCCATTACCTGAAAAGTATACAGAAGAGTGGAACAAATTGCAGGTGGAATATGGGAAGGTATCCTCAGTCAAGTTTCCTAGAAGATGTGACCCTACCTCTGATAATGAGTGTGCTCAATTGCACATATTTTGTGATGCCTCATCTAAGGTGTATGGTGCAGTAGCTTATTGTGTCACTGAAGTCCGATCTACTATTATTATGTCCAAATCCCGAGTAGCGCCATTAAAACAACGTACCCTTCCACAGTTGGAGCTGACCGCTGTTGAATTGGGAACTAGGTTAGCTACTTATTTGAATGGTATGTTTCCATTTTTAGGTGAGACATATATATGGACAGATAGTGAGATATGTTTGCACTGGATAGCTAAGGATGATAGTCACATAGTTTATGTGCGTAACAGAGTACACAAAATAAAGGAACTGCAAATGAACTATACATTCATGCATGTTAAGTCCAAGGATAATCCGGCTGACTTGGTGAGCCGAGGTGTTGGTGTCAAGAAACTGATTAACGAATCTCTGTGGTTTCAGGGTCCGGTTTGGCTACGTCAGAGTGATTGGCCAGAACAAAAATCATACCAGAAGGTTAATGATGATAAAGTTCATATGGACCCAATAATTATCCCAGAGCCTTCAGTGATTGACATCACCAAGTTCTCCAATTTGGACAAACTATTAACTGTAACTAAATTTGTGTTTAAGTTCCTGAGCAAGAAGGTAAAGATGGATGAATTAGACCCACTTACCTACTGGATCAGAAGGATACAAGCTGAAAAGTATGATGAGGAATTAACACATCTACGTAAACCCAATCCAAAGCCAACCAAAAGAATGAAGGACCTTGGGCTGTATCTAGACAATCAAGAATTAATATGTTGTCGAGGTCGTATTGGTAAAGCTGATCTACCCCTCAAAACTCGGCATCCTATCCTATTGCCCAAGGATTGCGACCTCACCAAATTGATGGTTTTAAAAGCGCATGAAACCACTAAACACGGTGGGGTAGCAGGCACTCTAGCCTATATGCGACAAACATATTGGATACCACAGGGACGTCAAGCTGTTAAACGCTGTATCAAGAATTGCATTATTTGCAAGAGGTATACAGCTATCGCTATTCCTTACTCTGGACCACCAGCTCTTCCGCCAGACCGCATTCACCAAAGGACACCATTTGAGGTAACAGGTATAGATTATACTGGTGCCATCACTCTCACAGGAGATGATGGTCCACCCAAGAAGGTTTACATATGTCTATTCTCCTGTACCAGCACTCGGGCTATCCATTTGGAAATAGCGGAGGACATGAGGTCGGAAACCTTTATACATTTATTTAGAAGATTTGCCGCTCGGCGAAGTTGTCCCAGACGTTTGATTAGTGACAATGGGACAAATTTTGTGGGCGCATCACCGTTGGTTTCTGAACTATTAAAGAGCAACGCAGTACAGCAAATGTTAGATTCTAGAAATTGTTATTGGTCACTCACAACTCCCAGAGCCCCTTTGCAAAATGGATTTACAGAGAGAACGATAGGTATCGTGAAATCGTGCCTGAAAAGGGTCCTTCACAAGTCCAAGGTCACCTTGGATGAGTTAAGAACTATTGTCACCGAAATAGAAACCAGAGTAAATAATCGACCACTAACATATCAAGATGACTCCAATCTGGAAATTGAGGCCTTAACCCGGGAGCTGCCGGGAGACTCTTAAGAGTTCCCCCGGCGGACTGTGGGAAGACTCTTAAGAGCAGAGCTTTTGAACGCGTACCAAAACCGCGCGTTTATAGCCAGGCGGCTGAAATTGGTGTGTCAACTCTCGACACCACCCCGCCAAACACTCGCCCCACACTCGTGCAAGCACCACCGCGCCAGTAACCAAGCACTAGTCATGGAGCCCACACGTCCCTCACGCTCGCTCCCTGATGACACAACCAGCCCTCCTTCTGGTGGTGTTAGCCGTCGTGGAAGGCAGAGGGTGGCTGCTAAAGACCCTAGCTACCAGTACGACACACCCTACAGCTCGGAGGACGAAACACCAGCACCCAAAGCACGAAATACACGTGCAAGCACGACAAGGGTACAGAGGTCATTGGTGTTTCGGGACACTGCCACCACGACCCAGGCCACTGCAACAACCACTACCACCACCACTGCCACCACTGCCACCCCTGCCACCGGTACCAGTGACGCAGGAGGCCGCCCTAGGGCTGCAGAACCTGCGGGGGCAGGAAAAATTAAAGGCACGGGCGTAGGGAAGAGAACCCGTACGCCAGCCACAGTGACCCTACCACCACCACCACCACCAGCCGCCCCTGGCCCGGCTGCCCCTGCTGCCCCTGCCGTCCCTGCTGCCCCTGCCCAAGGAAAGGGGAAGGGGAAGGGGAAGGGGAAAGGGAGAGGGAAAGCGACTGCTGGCCCTGGTGTCCCTGCCGGCCCTGCTGCCCCTGTTGCCCCTGCTGCCCCTGCTGCCCCTGCCGCCCCTGCCGCCCCTGCCCAAGGAACAGAGAGAAGGGCGACAGGCACCACCATCATCTTGCCTGCCTCCAGGGCCACAAGACCACGCACCACTGCTGCCCCTGCCGCCGCCCCTGCCACCGCCTCTGCTGTCCCTATCCATAAGACTCCCGCACGTGCTAAAGTGACCCGGAAAACTCTGACACCATCAAAGTATGCCGCCCTGCTGTTTGATGGTGATTCGCAGGGCATTGGCAGCCCGGGTTTCGACGACGAAGCCCTAGCACGGGACCAAGGGTGGGGGGATTTGGGAGTGGACAGTGGGAGTGAGTCCGACGTCGGTGACGAGAATGAGGAAGGGCATCGTCTGTCAAGTGAAGAGGAGGGTGATGATGATGCAGTGTTGTATCGCGACCATGGAAGCGATATTTCAGACGCTGAAGGAGACGCAGACGACATTCCGATCCCTGGCTGCCTTCGTTCGATTGGTCTGACGGGGTCAATTTTGTACCTGACGTGCCCCAGTTCAATCCTGGGACGTCAGGAACAACTGACGACTGGACCTGTGACGATCAAGCGAACGAAAGCGACTTCTTCCTCGCTTTTTTCGATATGGAGGTAATGACGTACATCGTTGCCCAAACAAACGCCTACTACAGGTGGGTGTTTGGCAGATTGGACGTAATTTCTCCAAAAGCGAGAATACGAGGCTGGGTGGATACGACTGTGGAAGAATTTATGACGTTCTTTGCCTTGTTGTTCCTCATGCCTCTGATCAAGAAGCATGTGTTGCAACACTATTGGAAGCACGACCCTCTCATCGCCACCCCAACTTTCAATAAGTTCATGACTCGTGACAGATTTTTGTTGCTGCTAAGATTTATGCAGCAACCCCCCCTGCATACGCCCCCAACGACAATCCTAACAGGATTGACAGGATATGGAAAGTTCGGGATGTGTTCACCATGTTGTTGGAGAGGTATAGGAAATACTTTTACCCCTTCCTCAATTTGGTGATTGATGAGTCGCTCGTGCTCTTCAAAGGACGTCTTGTTTTCAAGCAGTATATCCCCTTGAAAAGGCATAGGTTCGGAATCAAGCTCTTCGTTTTATGTGACTGTGAAACTGGAATAGTGCTTGACATGAGCGTGTATACAGGCACTGACATTGACATACCGAAAGCCGCTGCCAATGACCCCATGGGCAAGTCAGGTGCCATCGTCAGGAAAATGTTGGCACCTTACCTGGGCAAAGGCCACATCATCTACACTGACAACTGGTATACTTCTCCTGCTCTCTGCCAGTTTCTTCATGACAACCAAACGGGGTCATGTGGGACTGTCAGAAAGACAAGAAAGTTTATGCCTAAGTTCACCGGTAATGTCATTCCTCTTACAGATGCCTCCTCCAGTGACACACCTTCAGAAGACGACCTGGCCCAGGAACACCGTGAGAGGCATGTGCTAAGAAGGCGACGAAAGGGGCAGAAATACAAGCAGCTCGAGAAGTGTGGGAAAGTGATAGCCCTGAAGTGGAAGGATAAATGAGACGTCCACCTGCTTTCCACCGTCCACACAGGTGCCCAGGTGGATTCTGGCAAAATCCACTACCGAACCAGGAAGACCATCTACAAGCCCGACATGGTAGTGGACTATACCAAGAACATGCGCCTGGTGGACAAGTCTGACTGTCAGCTGTCAGGCGTTGAGTGTCTGAGGAAGACTGTGAGTGGTGGTGCTCACAGACGTACGGCATGGCGTGGGCATCACGTTCCTGACCGCATCCAGCTGGGTGTCGAAAGACACTACCCAACCAACACCGAGCTGATTGGCACTCGTCACAGGCAGGCGCAGTGCACCGTCTGCAGCTCCAGTGTCAGGAAACCCCATGTCACCAAAAGAGTCACCTCAATGTGCGCCGAGTGCAAAGTTCCACTCTGCTTGGGTGACTGCTTCAGGGACTACCACACCTTCAAGAATTATTGAGTGTCGCCCCCTGCCCTGCCCTGCCCTGGACTCGCCCCGTGCCCTGCCCTGGACTCGCCCCCTGCCCTGCCCTGCCCTGGACTCGCGCCCTACCTTACCTGACCTGACCTAATTGATCACGCTACCTCATAATGTAACATATATATTATATAATGTATAAGTTCCAAAGATGTCCCTGTGATATAGCTTTTACATTATATAATTGTATGTTTCATTATTTAGTTTATAAGTTTCAAAGATTTACATGTAATATGCATTCTTTTTTTAGTATATCAATATATATGTTTGTTATTAGCCTAAGTAATGTGTATATAATTATTTTCTTACCTCAAATGAATTGTACAAAAATAAATATGTTTCAATAAATCCTGTCAAACCTACTAAGATAATAAAATATAACAATAAAAAAAAAAAAAAAAAACAAGGTCATGTCATTGTATTCTTATAATATGATATATTCTATGAATATTTCATATTGTTTGAATACAATGGCATGATCTTGTAAAAAAAAAAATGTATCAAACATTTTCTAGACAGTATAAAACCTTCCCCATAACCCCCTCCTGGATTCGATCCCACTACCCACACTTTGAGTTTTCCAGTCCGCAACCTTACCAACCATGCCACAGGAGCTCATACCAAATATCACTCAAAACATCGTGTCTACAATCGAAATGACAATATACAAAAAAAAATGAATTATCCCACCAATTTACGTTTGTAAATTGATGGGATTATCAATTATATAATGCACAGGTTTATAAAAGTTTGTCTCTGTCAAGAATTAGTAATTATATAACTTTATTCTGTCAAAAATTGCCCAAACACTCAGCAAAATTGCCCCTCTCAGTGTGACTCCACTCATTTTCACACGGTCAAGCGGTCACGGGGTCACCCTTGCCGCTCCTTGATGCTCCAGCCACAGCAGCTCCCTCTGGGAACAAAATTTGTAGAAATACAATAATCCATAAAATACTCTTCACAAATACATTTGTATTGTATAATATTGTAAATAAAAATGAATAATAACTGTGTGGGTGTCGAAAATTGCTCAACCAGCTTTCTTATGTCTCCCCTACGCGCATATATTGGATTATACATAGTCATGACTGTCATATAAATACTTGCAGTAGGTCTCGAATATACATTTATATTGCATATTACTTGGAAATAAATAAGTATAAGTTTCTCTGGTGGCAATCTACCCTTTCGCAAGTGTAAGGAGACACCAGTCTATATTTAGCCCTCTATCACAAAAGGCAATCTGCCTGTGTTTACTGACCACCCTTGTTGTTGGTCTATAATATAGTACTTTATTTACAGTCAATGGCCTACATGTTTCTGTGGTTCTTCACATGTGTCTAAAATGCAATGTCTGCTTGCATAAAAATGCAATTCTGAAGTCCATTTATACGTACGACATACGCATGTCTCAGTTTCTCTCTCTCTCTCTCCATTCCTGACTCATGTTATTGTAGACCTCTTGGTGGCAACGAACACCAGACACCTGGTAGACATAAGGTTCAAAATACCAAGACATCCGTACGCCTCGGGCGCCTCCACAATTATCACAAAGCTGGCTATCTATCTAGAGATCTCCCTGCCTGCCTTCCCTCTCTCCATGACTCACTCACTCCCTGCATGCCTCCCTCCCACCCCCACCCACCCTTTCAGGTTTCCGTCTGCTAGAAACTCATTGATAATGTGCGTAAATATCGCATGAATTGGTCTATATGCGGTATATATTTTGATATATGGCACGTCCACATACGTACAAGTCTGTATTATAGCATGACAGTAGCTCTAAGTACAAGATAT
This sequence comes from Paralithodes platypus, assembly GCA_032716605.1. Taxonomy (NCBI): domain Eukaryota; kingdom Metazoa; phylum Arthropoda; class Malacostraca; order Decapoda; family Lithodidae; genus Paralithodes; species Paralithodes platypus. Next base: position 5,811,359 of record CM064579.1, on the reverse strand, counting down.
AAGTGATATTTATGGCGTAACACACCCTCTCCCCCTTTCATTCCCAGCACAACTCACTCACACCTTGGTTCACGCATAGAAACTCATTGATAATGTGCATAAATATCGCATGAATTGGTCTATATGCGGTATATATTTTGATATATGGCACGTCTACATACGTACAAGTCTGTATTATAGCATGACAGTGCTCTAAGTACAAGATATAAGTGATATGTATGGCGTAAACCACACTCTCAGCTCATAAATTGCCGCCAAACCTCCAACACATCTTCATTCCCGCCTAAAAATTCTCTTATAATTCCCTTATATATTGCAATTTTTGGTCACTATGAGGCATATTCATTGTTATATGGGTGGCCTACACACATATACATACTCTACATAGCCTAAAAGGGCTCAAAAAAGGAGATATACGTGATAATACGCGGTAACCCACCCCCTCCTCCCTCTCCTTCTATCCCCTGGGCGCATGAAAATTCGGCAGGGAAATCTCGCCGCTCGATGACAATCTAGCCGCGCCGTGCCATTCGCTCCACATTTTTCAACTACGGACCGTTCCCCCACCCCTCCCAGACATTTTTGGGGGGGTCAAATATATATGGGCCGCTGCACGCAAACATTCCCTACACGATGATGTACTTTTTATCGAAATTGGCAATGGGTCCCAAAATCATCATAGGTGCGCACAGTCTTACCCTGTAGAAAACCCCCTGTGCGCACGTCTTAGGTTAACACTGGCTCATTTATTATATGGTAGACGATTGGACCCAGTCCCCCGTTTGGACGTGACCGAGGAATTAGTGGATCCCTCCGTTAATGAAGCAGATGCACACTTGCGACGAAGCTACCATAAACTCTGCAAAATACTGGATGCCTGCAACAAACATTGGGCATCTGAGTATATCTTGAGCCTACGGGAGAGGTATTATGGTGCGAATTCTGCTAGTAACCGTCACAAACCGGTAGTGGGAGACATAGTCTTGTTGAAAATGGACGAACCTCACTCTAAATGGCCCTTAGCAAGGATCCAAGAAGTCTATCCTGATTCCGAAGGAGTTATCAGAACCGTTAAGGTTGTATCTCGAGGACAAACCACTCTCCGAACTGTAGATCGTCTCATACCTATGGAACTCGCCATCCCACCGGAAGAAGAACAGCAACCCATAGTAATAGGGAGCCCAAGATCACCACGAGCAGCTGCTGCGGGGTCTAGAAGAAATTAGCGTGATTTGTTAGCCGCAGGTGATATAACATGATGCGACACATCATACTTCGCCGGGCCCCAATCAGTGAGAAATAAATTGACTACACCGGTATCTGGGGAATGTTGGCAAGAACCTTCCGATAGGGTAACCTCACTAGAGTGAACAATTTCCTACCAGAACCCGGTGATTGTATATATTGTAGAGATTAATTAATGTTAGGTAATTTAGTACTGTATAAGATTACCTTTGATCAAGCGGCGGGTGCCTAACCCCGAAAAGGGTTGAAATAGGGGAGCTATCCCCCCGCCATAGGCGGCTTTCTAGGGCCTTTCCTAGCTGATGCTGAGAGGATTGGGTTCTAGTCATGTGGTGATGGGCTGGTCTATTAGAGTGAGAACTGAGCAATCTCTGCCATACCCATAGCTTACTCTGACTGTTCCTTTTACTTATATATTTTCTAGATCTCAAGTGACGGCGTCTCTAACGTGGATTGACCTCCCAATCTGCCAAGATTGGAAGCCAAAGCGTCACATTTTTCCCTTGCCCCTCAACTTTCTCTTCATAATTGCTGAGGGACACAGGGCCCTGGGTGGGGCTTTGGTTTCCCGGGCATTTCCGCACCCTCCTCAGCTCCCCGCCATGGAGTGGCTTCGGTCACCCAGGCTTTATTGTGGTCGGCGGGGTGGGTTCTGTTGGGGCGCTCGGTTATGGCCTTGGCCTTGCTCAGGGCCTTGGGGCTGTTCGGCCAGGCAGCTTGGGGAACAACAACAACAACAACAACAACCTTGATCAAGCTAATTTAGTTATAAAACCTTGTAGAAATAAGTTTAGAAGAACTGTAAAGAGGATCAGTTTAAATATTCCCGCGACCGCATACGCGATCCACCGTTTGCTTTAGGGTCGTTAATATCTTGATATTATGTTCACTAAATCGTTGTGAAACGATGTTCACCTTTATAATTATATAATTTAAATGCTGATAATTATTTATATGATTTCGTGAAGAGGTAATGAACCCTTGTTAACGAATTAATATATAGTTTATTTAAGAGTCGGAAATTGAAGTTCCGATCAGACGCTAGTAAACTTTTGAACGGTAGAGATGTGTCCCATGATCTCCTCCACCACATTCCCCGCACCAGGCCCGGAGTCCTGACCCTTTAACCCTGGTCTACCGAAGCCGGAATCCTTGAAACTACACCAGGACCCTAGTATAGCTAAGTCATTGATATACATGGCCATTCAATTAGCGGCTCGCTTGGTGTAGTGACTAGCGTCTCGGACTTCCACCCAGAAGGCCCGGGTTCGCGCCCACGCTCGGCGCATTAAAGATTTTTCACAAGCACTGAGTCGTTACCATCCCTCATGAGCCAAGGGATGGGGTAGTAGTACAGGACCCCAATGGAAATACGCCTAATCGGCCTTATTGAGCTATCCTTAGCTAGCTTAGCATGCGCTAGCTTTAAGAACTATTATTATTATTATTATTATTATCATTGATACAATGTTTAGTTAGGGCATCCTGAGAGATAGGCTACCATAGTTCATGCCATAAGGTAGGCGATCTCAGACTTCATTTTTATTTATTTTTATTAATCTTAGATTTCGATTGGTGTGGTAAGAGATAACCTTTGGCCATATTATCCCCCACATTTTGTTCAGGCCAAAGGTCGTTAATATCAAGATACTAACGACCCTAAAGCAAACGGTGGATTGCGTATGCGGTCGCGGGAATATTTAAACTGATCCTCTTTACAGTTCTTCTAAACTTATTTCTACAAGGTTTTATAACTAAATTAACTTGATCAAGGTAATCTTATACAGTACTAAATTACCTAACATTAATTAATCTCTACAATATATACAATCACCGGGTTCTGGTAGGAAATTGTTCACTCTAGTGAGGTTACCCTATCGGAAGGTTGTTGCCAACATTCCCCAGATACCGGTGTAGTCAATTTATTTCTCACAGAAAACGAATTTGCTCAAATGGTAACAGTCTAAAAATTAATATGTTTTAATGTGAATGCCCCAATATATTTAGTTAGGAACATATATTTCGAACTTGTCTATTTTTCTAATTAGTAATTTGATACTTTTTTGTCCCCTCACTTACATGGACGACGAAAATTAACAATTTGGTAGGGTTGCTCCCGGGCTATTTTAGTCAAGCATAATGTATTAACACATTTACCCTACAGCAACTTACAGCTTGTGTTTTACACTAACTAGTAATTAACACAAAATTATTTATATAGGGTGTCCCGAAATAGCCATGCCAAACTTCAGGTATATAGATAGACAGATAGCTTAGATAAATAAATGATAGAAAACATGATAAATAGATAGATATGGAAGCTCTGGGTTAAGTTGTTTAGGTACAGTACAGTCACCTACTCACGGCAACATGGCCATAATGCCACTCCGACGTTGTTATTGTTTATCAAGATTTCTGTGTACATAAATACGAATTGGTTACTCGGTTAGATTATACTTTACTATAAAACATACTAAGTAAGGTAAAGTTATGTTTGAATTAGACTCTGTTAAGTTACATTATAAGAAAAAATATACATAAGGTTTGAATCTGCATAGGCTAGACCGACTGCTACACATGGGTCAGATCCCTTGTTAGTGATTCCCAGACCTGTTCCACCTTCACTTGGAGTCATAACCTATAACCTTATAGGTTATAGTCCATGAGCCAGGCCAGATATCGGTACCACCTGGGGTGACTAAACACGAATGGTACTAAAATGTTTATAGAGTGACTGTAAGTACATTAAGATATGATAGCCTTCTCGCACTGGTAGCTTAGTCTAATTTTTTTGATGCAATAGGGGCGCTACCCAAAAATAAAGATTTTTAGCGTGACGCTCGGCGTTTTCCTCATTTTCTTTAAAATCCATCACACAATCATCGCGAAACTTTGAACACCTATGTAGAATTATATTCTCTACCAGAGTTGTTCCTAGGTATTTTTCAAATTTCCTCATATTTCGGAATATACTCTATATTTTGGGTATTTTCCTCTAAATCTAGAATAAATCCTTAAATATGGGGAACATTGAAAAATATATTCTAACAGCTCTTGTAGCTTATTTGATTCTCTACAAGAATTATTCCGATGTGTATTTCAAGTTTCTCCATATTTAGGGGTTTATTTCATATTTGGGGATTTTTTGTTATATTTTGGGGATAATTTATTATTGGAAGGAGCAAACATATGTAGAGTGGTTTCCATGTAATGTGTTTGTTTGTTCATGGTTTAATGGTGATATTTTTTGCAGGTGTGTGTCGACTGTTTGACGGCAGGATGGAACCATCTGCGAGGAAGAGAGCACGGATCGACTGTATCATCCACTGCTCTGATGATGACAGCGATGCTCTGGTGTCACCACAGGATTTGGACTCCTTGAACACATTGCTCAGGGCTGCAGAAATCAGGCAGCATGATCCAGTCCTGGAAGCAGCCAAGGGCCTTGAAGAAGGAGGAATACCACACATACATTATCACCGTAAATGTCGTAGTCTCTTTACAATGAAGAAGTCACTGGATTCTATCCTTGCCAAGGGTGTCAAGATAGAATCAGCAAGCGTCGACCCCAGGAGGAGGGCATCAAGGGATGCCCCTAGTACTAGCAGGGTGTATGCCAAAGTATGTATCTTCTGCGAGAAGTCAAGCAAGTACATAAAAACAACAAAGACAAGGGAGCCACTCATACAGTGTGTTGAGCTACGAGCAGATGAGAAGATTCGCAGAGCAGCAATAAGGAAACTCAACCAGAGAATCCTTGGTTTAGTTAGCAGAGACCTTGTTGCTGCAGAGGGTCACTACCACAAGTCGTGCTACAAACTCTTCACAAAAGATGATTTCCCAGCGGCCGCCAGGTCGGGTGCAGGTGAAAATCAGGAAGAAAGCGAGGAAGCACGCTACGAAGAGGTTGAGACAGAAGCCCTCGAGGAACTCTGCTTGTATATAAGGACCAAATTATTCCCCAACCCAGAGGTACTGCCTATGACAAACCTCACATCTAGGCTTGAGAGATCCATGATGTCCCGTGGTATTATCCAACTGAAACCAGCGACAAAGAAACATGTTCGCCGAAAGATTGAAACCGAGTTTGGAGAATCACTACGCTTTGTCCCAGATGAGAAAGGAAAGCTTCTAATCTATCCACGCAGCCTCTCAATGGACGACCTTGCCCGGCAAGCACACAAAATGGCAAAAGACCTGCAAGAAGCAAGAGCAGCTAACTCTGAAGATGTCTTAACCAAAGCAGGAATGCAGCTGAGGAATGAGATCAATAAACAAGATGTGAGTCAGCCATGGCCTCCCGATACAGATCAGAATGTCATTCCTGCAGCAGTCACTCAATTCCTGCACACCCTGCTGACAGGAGAGTGTGAGTGTGAAACTCCCTCTGAAAGAGCTCAACGTCTTGCCACTTCCTTTGGCAGTGACTTGGTCTTTGCTGTTACCAGTGGCAAGACAAAACCACCCAAGCACGTACTGCTGACCAATGCTGTAAAGTCTTTGACAGGAAACACAGAACTGATCCGAACTCTGAATCGTCTTGGTCACTGTGTGTCTTACTCAATGTTTGAGGAGATCGATACAGCCCTTTGTATCCAGAAGCTGGAATGCTCAAAGGATGACATTCCACTGCCAGCAAACATCTACCCTGGTGTGTTCACAACCCTGGCCTGGGATAACATTGACCGACTTGAAGAGACCCTAAGTGGAGCAGGTACTTCTCATAGAGTCAATGGCATTGCTGTCCAGTCCAAGGTTGCAGGCTCTGTGCCAGAGAAAGTCCTGCCAGAGATTACCAAGTCCAAGATAAGAAGCATCACTCAGACATCATCAATGCTGCCAATATACAATGTTGGGCGGCGGGCAGGGCCACCTAGGATTGAGACTGCGTATGTCGACACTACCAAGGAAGTCCAGGATTCAAAGACAAAGATCCTTGTTGCCGAGAACAGAAAGCTCAAAATGAGTGATGTCTTGGCTCATCCCCTGGGGCCTTTGCCTTGGGCACTTGCCAGCGGTGATGGGTCTCTCCGCAAGACCAACAAGGCTGCCCTCGCAAAGGAGTTAGAGAGGAATGTTTCTCCTGCAGAAGTGATACCCGAGCCCTCTGCTACCATAATTGATGGGATGAGCCTGGTCCACAAACTGAAGGGAAACGACAAAACTTTTTCACAGCTTGCAGGTACAGCACTGAGTCACGCTGTTCATGAAGGTGCTAAGAGCAGGCGCATTGATGTTGTGTTTGATATCTACAAGGAGACATCCATCAAGGATGCAGAACGAGCCAAAAGAAGTGCAGGCACAGGAATTCATTTCAAGAACATTCAACCTGGGCACAACATCCAGCAGTGGAGAAAGTTACTCGGTAGTTCCTCCAACAAGGCAAGTCTTATCAAGTTCTTGGTAGAAGAATGGAAGGCACCACAGCACAGGGAGAAGCTCAAGGACAAGGAGCTGTATGTCACATGTGAGCAGCGCTGCTTCAAGATCACCAAAGAGCAGTGGGAAGAGGCTCCTGAGCTTAAGTCAACTCAAGAAGAAGCAGACACACGCCTTCTTCTCCATGCACTTCATGCAGCAGAATCTGGGAACAAGTCTGTCATCATCACTGCAGAAGATACAGACGTCATGGTGTTGTGTCTTGGCATGTGCCACAAGATCCCATCCCATCTGTTCCAGAAGTGCGGGACGAAGAACCGGACAAGATTCCTGGATATCACCACACTGAGCCGCACACTGGGAGGCAGCGTGTGTGATTCATTGATTGGTATGCATGCCTTTACAGGCTGTGATACCGTCAGTGCATTCGCTGGCCGATGGAAGATGACGACACTCAAGCAGGTGAAGATGGACAAGACATACCAGCATGCTTTTCACGAACTTGGACGCTCATGGGAAGTGTCTCCTGAACTCTTTGAGAAGCTACAGGAAATCACCTGCCACATGTACCTACCATCTACCCACACAACTAAGGTAAACAAGCTTCGGTATGAGCTGTTCTGTGCAAGACGTGGAGAGGTAGAGTCAAGTCAACTCCCTCCTTGTGAGGACTGCCTCTTCATGCATGCACTGCGTGCAAACTACCAGGCTGCGATCTGGAGGAGAAGTCTTCAGAGCCAGCCATTTGTTGCGAACCCAACAGACTGCGGTTGGATGACAGATGAGGACGGTAAGCTTGCCGTCAACTGGATGCGAGGCTCACCAGCACCAGATGCTGTTATGCAGCTACTGTCTTGCAAGTGTGTGCGGTCATGCGAACTCCCTAAGTGTACTTGCCTCAGCAATGGTCTAAAATGCACGGACATGTGCAGGTTACAGACATGTCAGAACAAGGCTATTGAAGAAGAGCCGGTGGCACAACAGTCAGATTCCGAGTCTGACGTAGATGATATTTAGGAGTAGTAATTTGCCATAATAGTATGTACAAGCCCATGGCATGCTTAGTGTGTATTTACAGGACTTGTATTAAATGTGACAATTACTATATGCATTTTGTTGACATTTAGGCATTCCTGTCCCCAAATTTGACATTTTAAAAAAAATCGGAATTTTCGGTAGGGTATGTCTATTCAAGAAGTGATAACGACCATTAAGCTACCAATGTGCAAGGGCTATCATATCAAAACATAAACTAGAGACATGTAGCAAGCTAAAAACACCTAAGAGAATTAGTCACCCCGGGTGGTACCGATATCCCAAAATTCGGGTCTTGGCTCATGGACTATTAGGGCAGGCTATAAATAACACTAGATAAGGTGAAGCTACATATTAATTAAACTGGATTAGGGTTGAATACGTTTTCCATTCCACAAGGTTAGGGTAGGTTCTAAATTAGATCAGCATTATTTAGGTTCGGCCAGTATCTGAATTTGTCTAAGTTTGGCAATGTTTTAAATAATACTAGACTGGTTTGGTTATGATAGGCTTTGAATAACTGATTTTGGAGTTGCTAAATCTACCAATATATTGTTGTTGCCTGGAAAAGAAAAAAGAACCTTAACGATTTGCAAAAACTAGCCACTTGAATACGAGACAAGAAAATAGAACTGCATTGAAAGATAATGGGTGAGTGTAGATCGATTGACAAGATATTAGTGTTCTCTCTCTCTCTCTCTCTCTCTGTCTCTCTCTCTCTCGCTGTCTCTCTCTCTCTCGCTGTGGGTGTTTATATTATACATTCATAATGACTAGTACATTTGTTTTAGTTACGTTACTCTGGAAGCCGGCATATCACACAGCTTGTGAACATAATTATGTGCACAAGCTGCGTGATATGTGGGGGTCGTGAGGAGAGATTATCTTCGTGGACAAAAGTATGGTTAGAATTAAGAGAATGGTGTTTGGTAATCCTAGGTTTCGAAATATCAAGAACATTTCTTATAGTAATCATATCAAGTGGAATAATATTTCATTCTTCTGGCTAAAAATAAACGATTTTGTTTAACGTAATGTTGAGTAAAAGTAATCACTGTATTAACCTAATATGTTTGCAAATGATGTGGTAACCAGTTTACAGTTTTCAAACTGTACTATTTTACCACAGTGAGTTCACTGATCACTGTAGAAAATATACACATCGATACCTTACATAAATTATACAGTAATAGGTGCTAAAACTTTGAATCTCTCTGGCATAATGCACCTCGTAACATAACACACGGTATTAATATTGACAGCGCCATGTTTGTTTCTTATGTTATTGAACATTAATATAATATCAATAATGCATCAACATCATTATCAGCAATTAAGCCATCATGTTAAAAAAATAAATAGCATGAACATATTTACTGTCTGTGTAAAATTACGACCATGGAGCGGGGAAAGTGTTGTGATTCTCTTAATTCAGATATTTCAAAATCGTTCCTCGTATATCAGGCCTTTTATTCTGAAAGAAATTTTAATCCCTTTCCTGCAAGTTTGGACCACGGGGGATTTATGGCTTTCAACTACAGGTGAAGTTTACCCGAAACCAGTTTTGAGATATTAGGAAGTTCCAACCTTGAGTATTAGGAGAAAACAAGCCTGTTATGTGTGTAGTTCACTTATAAGTTCAGCCAATCTAATTCAATATCCTTGCTTTGTAAGGCCACACATAAATGGCTAAGTTGACGATAACTATAACTATTTTGACTCAACCATATACGCGATGTCATACAAGCGCTTTTTCCGGCAATTATCTAAGAGCTCATTTATTCACGCACTATTGTGGGGCTCATTCACATTAGTAGTAGGGAATATAGACTGAAAGTAGAATATCTTTGGCGGCTTAAAACTATGAAAAGATTAATTTTGAGATGACCCCCCTAGAATTGCTACAAAATAATACCCGAAAAACGCTTGTGTGACACTGGTTGAAACCCTCTCAGCTTACCATGACGCACAAACACACACACACACACACACACACAAAAACACCAAGAAATATCAAAACAACACCCAGCACACGGTATCACACACACATACTATCTTTTCTCCCTCCCTGCCCACCCCAAACCAGCTTCCAGAAGCACATCCATACTAATATCTCTCACCGTTCCATCCACTCACTCATTGACAACACGCAGCTGCAGGCAGGACCTCCCGAAATCCATCCTACTGAATCCTCCCTTCCTCGCGAGGACAGAGTCCACCTGACCAGGCTGAGAAGCGGACACCATCCAGCTCTTCTGAGCTTTCAGAAGAGACTGGATGACTGGGACTGGGACTTCGGTGAGACCTTTTCTGATGCGCTAGACATCGAAAGCCTTAGATAGAGTCTGGCACAAATCTCTAATTACTAAACTACCATCCTTCGGTTTCTATCCCTCCATCTGTGCCTTTGTCTCTAAATTCCTTTCTGGTCCTTCCATAGCTGCGGTTGTGGATGGCCATCGTTCACTTCATCATCCTATCAACTCCGGTGTTCCTCAGGGCTCTGTACTATCTCCAATTCTGTTATTAATTTTCATAAATCATCTTCTCAACTGTACCTTCAGTTCTATCCGTTCATATGCAGACGACTATACCTTACACTACTCAACTAATTTTCCAGAACGCACCAGTAAGCAATCCCTCAAAAACAAACTAATGAAGCCATACAACACTTATCTTCTGATTTAACTTCCATTTCCAATTGGGGCAGAGAAAACGTTGTTGCCATTAATGCTTCAAAAACACAACTTCTCCATCTATCTACCTGCCATGAACTCAAAAATGACTATCCCTTATATTTCAACAATACAAAGATCATCCCGTCATCTTCTCTCAGTATTCTCGGTGTCTCTTTTTCTTCTGAACTCTCTTGAAAGGACCATATTACCAGGCTTGTTAAGGCGGCCTCCCAGAAGCCGGGTGTGGTCAACTGCCTCAAGGGGTTCTTTACCCCTGCACAACTTTTTGCGCTGTACAGGGGCACAGTGCGTCCTTATATTAAGTAATGTTCACATGTGTGGCGAGGATCCTCTCACACAGCACTTCTAGACAAATTAGAAAGGATAGCCTTTCATATCATTAACTCCCGTCCACTCACTGACTCTCTGCAATCTCTCTCTTGGAAGGACCATATTACCAGTCTTGCTAAGGCGGCCTCCCAGAAGCCGGGTGTGGTCAACTGCCTCAAGGGGTTCTTTACCCCTGCACAACTTTTTTCTCTGTACAGGGGCATAGTGCGTCCTTATAGTAAGTATTGTTCACATGTGTGGGGAGGATCCTCTCAAAAAGCACTTCTAGACAAATTAGAAAGGATAGCCTTTCATATCATTAACTCCCGTCCACTCACTGACTCTCTGCAATCTCTCTCCCTTCACCGCAATGTTGCATCTCTCTTGCTATTATATCGCTACTACAATATTCAGTGTTCCTCAGAGCTCTCTCAATGTATACCACCTCCTCTACGTAGGGTATGTAGTACCTGTCTTGCAACACAATCCCACCCCGCCGGCTTTAGCACCGCCTACAGCTCCGCATCGCCACTGAGAAAACTCTATCCTAATTTGAGTATTTCATATCCCAATTCCCTTTATTCATTGCATGAACAGTAGTTAAGTGCTTGTTTAACCTCCACATAGTTCTGTAGTTGCCGTGCATGTTATTTTATTGCTTTTCTGACTGATAAACATTGTTGTTTACATTTGTTATCCTAGCTTGTAGCAGACGACGCACGCGCACCTCTAAATCGACCTAGCTTTGTATTTTCTTATTAACTCTAGTTCGTATTCAGTATCCTACTGTAGCTATATATATCTGTAATTTTAGTTGTTGCTTGCATGATCTTGTACTGTAGTAACCTTTGACTGATAACTTTGTTTATCTAAATATAATCCTGCTTGACTAGCCTACAGTGACACCAGCGCCATCTGTTGATACAGTATATTAACCCCTTGTGTGCAGTTACACTTTATTTTTATATAATCTCTATTTGGTGAATTGTATATTTAGTCACATATTCTATTATAATATATATATTTGTTTTTTTTTCAGGTAGGTTATCACCCCTGGTAGCCTACTTCTGCATATTTCATACTTTTTTGTTTTTGGTTATTTTTGTTTTCGGTTTAGTCTAGGCTATCATCCCTGGTGGCCTATTTCTGCGTACGGTACTTCAATTTTTAAATTTTCAGTTAGGCTATCACCGCTGGTGGCCTATTTCTGCGTACCAGTATTTCATAATTTTTGTTTTCGGTTATTTTTGTTTTCGGTTAGTCTAGGCTATCACCGCTGGTGGCCTATTTCTGCGTACCGGTATTTCATAATTTTTGTTTTCGGTTATTTTTGTTTTCGGTTAGTCTAGGCTATCATCCCTGGTGGCCTATTTCTGCGTACTTCAATTTTTTTTCAGTTAGGCTATCACCGCTGGTGACCTATTTCTGCGTACCGGTATTTCATAATTTTTGTTTTCGGTTAGGATAGGCTATAACCCCTGGTGGCCTATTTCTGTTTAAATAAACATAAAATTGTTTTCGGTTCGGCTATCACTGCGTATTCAAATTTAATTTTGTTTTGTTTTAATTTTTGGTTAGGCTATCACCGCTGATAACCTATTTGTGTGTATTCAACATTTTTGTTTTCGGTTAGGCCTATTTAAGTAAGTGAAGCGACCTGAAGGGAGTGAAGTGTTTTTAAAGTGAGTTTAGTGTTTTTAAAGTGAGTTAAGTGTTTTTAAGTGAGTGAAGTGAACTGAAGAAAGTGATCGTCACCATGCCTCGTGCCTGTACGAACTGCGCCGGTAGGTTTGGTGCTTCCATGTTTGCTCCTGCCGATCCACAAGTCTGCCGACTCTGCCAGCAACGAGAGGATTTGACAGCAAAATTGGATGACATTGTGGAAGCCTTCGAAGATACCACAAAGGATGCAAATGAAAATACCCTTTTTGTCATCCATGCTGGTTCAAATGACGTCATGCGCACCAGATTCGAAGAGTTGATGGAGAAATATCGCAAGATGATCCAGCACTACAAAAACAAGTCAAGAATATCATCATCTCAGGCATTCTCCCCAAGATCGACGCACCTGACAAATTCTACGACAAGGCTTTCAGCACAAATAGCCGACTAAAACATTTGTGTCTGAGGGAAGAAGTTGAATTCATCAACCTCTGGGACAACTTCTACAACCAGCCTACTCTGTTCCGCAAGGATGGCACTCATCTAAACCCTGTGGGTTCAGCACGCATGGGTCGTCTCCTACACGAAGCAGTCCGCAGCCATGGATCAAAAAACGCCATCCGAGAAGAAGCAGCAGTGACATAAATCATCCAACGCCAAGAAAAAAACAGAGGCAACCGAGGACCACCTGCGATAAGGACCGAAGACAGCGAGGACCGAGGACAGCCATGAACATAAATGTAGATCCGACAAGAACCAAAAATATTATTAAAGAGCGTTCTGTGAGTTCTAAAATAACAAATTTAAAGGTTTTCTATGCAAACGCTCGTAGCATACGCAATAAATTTTCAGATTTAGAGGAGCTAGTGTTTACAGAAAATTATGATGTGATTGGCATAACAGAATCTTGGCTCAATACAGAAGATAGAGACTTTTTAGCAGAGTATTCACTTCCCGGTTATGTAATGTTTGAGAAAAGCCGAATAAATCGAAATGGAGGTGGCGTTTTTACTTTATATCAAAGAAAGTCTTAACCCTACCCTCTTGTCAAAACCTCAAATTGTGAACGTCGACGCATCTTTTGTGCTAATAAAGAATAATAAAGGTACCAAAATAATACTTGCATTAATATACAGACCTCCAGCTCAATCAGTGCAAACTGACCGAGATATTTACGAACAAATTGCAGATGTAAGTAACTCACAAGATACCGTAATTTTTGGTGACTTTAATTTACCTGTGACCAAGTGGGGCGATACTCTTACTTCACACTCCGGACATGACTTGTATACGAACTTGCAAGAGAGTTCGCTTTATCAATTTGTTGGAACGCCGACCCGTGGTAATAACGTTCTTGACATTGTACTTGCAACAAAAGAAGAATTAATAGAGAATTTGAATGTTGGTGATGAATTCAGTAACAGCGACCATCGTACGATAACTTTCACTTTAAAGTTTACTAGTAACGAACCAAATAGTAGCATCGAAAAAGTCCCTAATTTCAAGAAAGCAAACTTCCATAAACTTAGAGCTATGTTTAAAGAAACTGACTGGAACTTTTTAATTCACAATAACGACATAAATACATCTTGGAAGTTATTCGAAGCCACTTACCTAAAAGCAGTGCAAGACTGCATACCATCGAAAACTCGGCGTCCAGGCCATAATAATAAGCCCAAATGGTGGAATAAAGATATTTCAAACTGCCTGCTTGCTAAAAAATTTGCTAATGATAGATTAAAATCCTCACAAAATGACGAAGAACGGCTGAAATTTGTAGAGCTACGACGCAAAGCCAAAAAGTTAATTAAGCAAAGTAAAAAGACCTTAGAGTTACATATTGCGAATCAAAGTAAAACAAACCCGAAAGAATTCTATAGTTATATCAGAAAGAAAAAAGTCGTTACTTCAACTGTTGGACCGTTAGTCGATGAAAATGGAGAATACACCAAAGACGAAGAACAAATGAGTAATGCCCTCAATACCTTCTTTGCATCAGTTTTTACAACAGAAGACCTCAGTGATATCCCTACACCATCGCCGATTCAGATTGATAATTCAGATGTTCTAAGCAATATCACCGTTACAGAGAGAGAAGTATTGAATTGTTTAGATAAACTCAAGGTAAATAAAACGCCTGGACCTGATACAATCTCGCCTAGAGTTCTAAAGGAAGCTAAGGATGAGCTCTCTAAACCACTGACATTACTATTCAATAAATCCTTGCAGTCTGGAACTATGCCCGATCAGTGGAAGCTAGCCAACGTAACACCGATATTCAAAAAAGGCAGCAAATCCCTACCCAGTAACTATCGTCCAATTAGCTTAACCTCAGTTGTATGTAAAATGCTAGAAACGGTCATACGAGACAGACTCGTAAATCACTTAGAGGAAAATAACATACTTAAAGATACTCAACACGGCTTTCGTAAAAAACGTTCCTGTTTAACAAACCTCTTAGACTTCTTCCACGATATCCTCAACCTCTACGATGAGAGTAAAGCTGTAGATATTATATACCTTGATTTTCAAAAGGCCTTTGACAAAGTTCCCCACAAACGTTTACTGCTAAAACTAAAAGCGCATGGAATACAAGACGGTGTGTTGAAATGGATAGAAAATTGGCTCAGCGACAGAAAGCAAAGAGTAGTCATAAACGGTAAGGCATCAAAATGGACCAATGTAAGTAGCGGGGTACCCCAGGGATCGGTACTAGGACCAATTATCTTTCTAATTTACATCAACGACATAGATGAGGGTCTCACCTGCACAATCTCAAAATTTGCTGACGATACAAAAATTGCAAATAGCGTACTCTCAAAAGAACAAGTTGACGATATGCAACACAATCTAGATAAATTGTCATGTTGGGCCCAAATTTGGCAAATGAGTTTCAATGCGGATAAATGTAAAGTACTACATATCGGATACCTAAATGAGAAAGCAAACTATTCGATGAATGGCACTCAGCTTAAGAATGTAAACAGAGAAACCGATCTGGGAGTAACAATATCGAGTAACCTAAAACCGAGTCAACAATGTTCAGAAGTTGTTAAGAAGGCAAACAAAATAATTGGCTTTATAGGCAGGTCATTTGAGCATAAATCCAAAGAAGTTATCCTAACCCTTTACAATTCATTAGTCCGCCCTCTTCTGGAATACTGCGTTCAATCCTGGTGCCCTTATTACCAAAAAGATATAAACAAGCTAGAACGAGTTCAACGTAGAGTTACCAAAATGATACCTAGCCTAAAGAACAAACCATACGAAGAGCGTCTTAGAGAATTAAATCTATTTCCTTTAACCCAGCGCAGATTAAGAGGTGACTTAATTCAAGTGTTCAAAATCATCAAAGGCATCGACAATATGAACTGTAGTAAGTACTTCACTATCGACCAATCTAATTACACGCGGGGAAACGGTTGCAAAATTATTGGTAAATCTTTTAACTCACACGAATCTAAGAATTTCTTCTTCAATCGAGTTGTCAACTTGTGGAATGGGCTTCCCCGAAACGTTATAGACTGCATCACCGTTGATTCATTTAAACTCCGCCTAGACAAATATCTCGCATCAAACCCGCGACTGACTGCGTTTGTAAATGAATAACTTTATTTTATCCCCCCCTCAGTTACTAACCCATCTGTCCCCTACTAACTTCCTAATCCTGCCACGGACATTAGTTCCCGGGCAGTAATTCCCTTTCCAATGTTCCCTTACCCACTCTAAACCACTGTTTGGACACTTGATCCTCAGTGTTTTGGAGGACAAGCAACCTAGAAGGGTCACTAGATCTGTTGTTGCTTGATTTCCTTTGTACTCCTTTGTACTCCTTTGTACTCCCTACTCTGTACAGCTCTCAAACTCAGGAGTGAAACGATACTCCCAATCGTTCTTCTATTCAACAGCTGAGCTCTGGAACTCTATCCCTAAATACATCTTTCCCTCATCCTATTACTTAAATGGTTTCAAACTCTGTGTGTCCAGACATTTTTGCTCGAACCCTCCTTGATTTTATCCCTGTCACTCTTTCAACTCTGTAGGCGTAACACATACTTAGTATTGTATACGGTACACTGCTTGTCTTGGAAAACATACAGTATAGGAAGAGTATCAATGTGTTCAAACTAAGAGAATATTATAGGTTTTGGTTCGCGGCTGAAAATACTGAATACTGTAGGCTACATCTTTGCTTCTATTATGTGCTCGTGTGACACCGGACATATTTACTGGACTGCCTCTTCTCATTATTTATCTTAGAAACGCTTTAACCTCTTCTGTACCGGCGAAGTCTTTTCAATTTGATTTCAGCTACATTTTGACGATTTTATTAAGCTTAGGAAGGATATATGGTAGGTAAAATGATTAATTGAGATAGTCTGTAGCCTTTTAATGAGTAGACATCCTTCCAAAGCTGTACAAAATCGTTTAACAGTTGCCAGAATATAATGAAAAGTACATCACTCAGCGGTACAGAAGGGGTTAAATTGTTTTATTTATTAATGTAATGGCCAGGAGACGATATTATTAAATAGACGTGTTCTCAGAATCCGCATGTCCGACGTATTTGGCATTCATTTTAAACATTCTGATTTATGTCAAGTTATATTGAAACAAAAATATTAGTAATAATACAGAAGTAACGGTATTAGTAACTGAACCGACAATGCATATTTCTATGAAGAAGGCATCGCATGCTGTGCCAGCATTTGTTATGTAGGATCTAACCAGAAAATTACAAACTAATATAATTATACCCAATAAGACATCCATTAAGCTACGCCTTCAAACATTTTCAAAATAGGAAACGAATATTTGATGTGGAAATAATAATGTTTACGGACCCAGATAGGCTACAAAGGAAAGGGGAAGGCTTAATATTTATATTTAGCTTTAAAACAATTCTATTTTGTATGCATTTTAAACATTATATAGATATCTATTACACACACACACGCACAAACAGACACAACAATATATTATATTATTTGCTCATATTACAGCCAGTGTCCCTCTTGCTCTTAGTGACATCCACAAAAGTCTTAATCTGGAAACATTCAGGCAGGGAGAGAACCCCACTTCACTACGCACACTCTCCTACCCTCTTATCACGCACACACATTCATACATACATCCAAGCAACCACAAACAAATACATACATCATAAATTAGATGAAACAAACTGGAGCAATGTTGACAATAAAGAGTTGGGGGTAACACGAAAACAGGTTTAGAGGAGATAAAAGCTTAGAGGAGATATATGCATGGGAACAAGTGAAGTGACAAACAATTTGATGTGAAGTAAAAGTAAACAATAGAATAAAGTGAATGTAAATATGTTTGGTAATACAAGGACAACATAAAGACAAGTGAAGGGATACAAGTGGATGTACACGAGATACCAGACCGAGTGGGGAGGAAGCTGAACAAGGCGTTGAGTGATGGTGAGATTACAGGGTTCTTCACCAACCAGGTACAGGAGGGGAGGAGGGAAGGCCAGAAGGAGAAGAGCTGATGTGAAAACATGAAAGAGAGAGAGAGGAAAGGAGACGAAAGGGAGCAATGGTAAGACGAAGTGGAGAAAGGAAGTGAGGGAGAAGGAAAGGAAGAGAAAGGCATAGTAATGGCAATAGGAGAAGAAAGTTAATATAAATAAGCAGATTTACACGACAAATTACTCTGGGGTGAAGGATGAACAAGAAAACAATATTGGCCCAAGGTGCATTAAGTGTGAGTGATGGTGGGATTACAGGTTCCTATACCCAGTACCAATAAGAGAAGAGGAAGAAGGAAAGTAGAGAGGTGAAGAGGAAGAGGGAATGCAGGGAGGGGAGATACAAATAAGAAGTTAAGAGCAGAGGATGGTTGGGATCAAATATTCTAATAGAAAACTTGTTAAAAACGAAATTAGACTTGCGTAGCGTAAAATTAATGAACTATGTATAGAAATAGCCCCAACTCTGGTAACGTTGGTGATTAGCCTGGGGGACTGTAGTTAAGCTTGTTGTAAAGTCGCGAGCCATAATATGGATACACTCATTTGAAACTATCAAATTTAAATGAGGCAAATCGAGAACAATTTATATTCCAAATGCTTCCGAGTATTCTTTGAGATCCTTACTGGGATAGTGGCTATTTGTTTGGTATATTAATATATATATTCTTTTAGTTTTTAGTTTTCTCGCTAGACCTGTATAATGCTAAAGAAACCCCCCCTAGACCCCCCTTCCAGATGAATATGTACATTTTTCGGTAGAAAAATGGCACGAAAGGTCTTAACATTGACAAAGATAAGGGTCGAAAAGTCTAAACATCGCCAAACTATTGGGCCGAACGTCTTATAATCTCAAGACAAATGGGGTTAAGCATGAAGAAGAAAGGGTATAAAAAAAACGACCCATCTCCCCTTAACCCTCTCACGACCATAGGACGCAGAGGTTGCCAGATTAGCAATAAGAAAAAAGATTACTCTCACTGTTATAATTACCTCTCCAAAATTAGTTTTCTGCCCACAGCTAACTCAAAGACAACTGCAGAGGTTGAAGTAAACAAACTAAAAGGTTTATAGATACCTCTGACGGTAACAAAGGATTTAAAGTATCCCTAATAGGCTCAAAAATCGCGTCCGGATGTGAGAGGGTTAATGATTCAGATGGGCTTGGGAATGTACACTCGACTGTACTACCATGCGGGCCATGCGCGTAAGGTCGTGAGGTTTGGGTACATTCGTAGCGTAGTTTATTCACTATTGAATAAGGTAAGATATATCAAGCAATACTCAGAAGCATTTGGAATGTGAAATGCTCTCGATTGTCTCATTAGGATTTGATACAGTCCAAGATATTATTAGGATGGAATTTGTGCTGTACCTAGTATCAGTGCATTACTACAAAGCCCACCGAAACGCCAAATAAATACCTTCATTGTTCCCTGATTAAATAGCACTGTATGAATATTCTCATATTAAAAAATATGCTATAGGGGGGCAGTGCCTAGTGAGTTCATTGCTCAATGCGTGGCGTTCTGAGAGTGAGGGTCCGAGTCTAGAATGTGAGACAGTGAAGCACTGGAGCGAGGCAGCTTCAGAGATGGGGCTGCTTCGAGCCGTGAGTGGGTAACTAAGCCCCATGCATCCTACGAAGGCAAGATGGCAGGGGCTGGTTGTACCTACAAGTGCTTCACGTGTCTCACCCCCTAGCAAGGGTAGATTCCCAACGAGCACTGAGGAACCTTGGAAATCGTCAGTTTGAATATTAAGGAAAGGTTTAAGGGTTTGGATGTAGATCGCCTCTAAGAATGCCTGGCGTCGACGGTCTTGTTTACGATCTAGTCAGATCTGGTGAGGTCTCGGTGGTGAGGGGCCTTATAGTGGGATTTGATGGCGCCATTTTGGAGGTGAAGGGTTAGACGTCTTGTTAGTTTGGTCGTTGTCATACCGATATAAGAGAGTGGCCCACAGTCCACATTGTTATTATGTGTGTCGCTAAATGACGTGGTCTTCTTGGAAGGACGTGTTGTTGGTGGTAGGTCTATTCCGGAGGAGGAGGTTGGATGTTTTCCGGGATTTATGGTAAGCTTGATTTGTTGTTCTGGGTCGGTGGGGTAGACGTTTTTCTTAAAAAATATCTTGCATTATGGTATTTGACCTCTAAGAAAATATGATATAGTGTTATCACATTCCCTCTTTTTGTTTCTCTCTCTCTCTCTCTCTCTCTCTCTCTCTCTCTCTCTCTCTCTCTCTCTCTCTCTCTCTCTCTCATGCACACGTTCTCATTCGTTTAATAGCCTGCCCTTTAATTAATTCCCATCTTCCATAAGTATATAAAGCGTGCTTGGATTACTCAACCTATCATAATCAAGCAATTTTATCCACTCTACTCGGCCTGCCTTTCTCTATTATTGATAATCCACCGCCTCTCCAGCGAGAAAGCAATCACATGTTTTAATATCTTATCCTTTGATGTCTGACCCTCTTTAATATTTCTGTGTATGAGGGACGGGGCGAGGGGGCTCTTCGGGAAAGTGAACATTATATTAATGACACATATATTTGAATTCGCTATTCTTGGTTAGTGTTTATTTCAAGCCATATTATTTCCCAAATATATATATATACCGGTATATACTGTATATATATATATATATAAACTGTATATATATATATATATATATATATATATATATATATATATATATATATATATATATACTGTATATATGTGTATATACCTGTATATATACTGTATATATATTTTTCTTTTTTTTTCTTTAAGGCAGGCGAGGTTGAAGGAAATACAAGTATCAGCATTAATTATTTTATTATTAAGGCTTTCAAGGGAACGAACAGCAATTCTCAGGTGTTCTGGGAGATTGTGCAACAGGTGAGCAAAATTCATGATGATCCGACGCGTTTCGATAGACAACTATCATCTTCAGGGAAAGGAAGGTAAGTGAATAGGATGATGATGATGATGATGGCTTGAGTAAAGTAGGAGATTGGAGAGTTTTGGAGAGAGGAAGACAAAGTGGAGAAGTGCGAAGTACAGTAGGAGATGAAAAGTTCTCGGGCTCAACCAAGAGTGCTCCATTGTCTTTTTTCTATTTTTGCTGGAATGATAAGTGTAGCAACTTGGTCAGCTTCTGGGCCGCTATAGGGGGACGTCTTCCTGCTGCTGCAGTCTGCTGGATCTCTGCAGTCAAGTCGATGATGTTCTTCTCCAGCTCGCTGGTGGTCATTCCCAGGGCGAAATAGGATTTTTTGAAATTGAAATGAATATAGAAAAGGTGGGTGAGGGTGAAAGAAGGGAAGTTTTTATTGGTTAAGTAGGAGAGACAGTGGTAAAAGTGAGAGTAAATAGAGTGTCGGGGCTTGACCCAACGTGCGTGAGTTGAGTATTGGGCTGGATCAGTATGGCTTGCCAAGAAGGGGGCTGGGGGCTGCAAGATAAAGGCAGGAGATGGTGGTGTTGATGGTGGTGGTGAAGAAGTCGATGGTGTTAATGTTGGTGTTTGACGAATTCTTCCATGTTGAAGGTCTTTCTCGATCTCTTTGGGTTTTTCTTGGAGCTCCTGATCTTGAACAGCTGACTTTGGAAGGTCCTTAGACCTTCTACTTGCTCTGGTGTAAAGGATGAATCAGGGGTTGCTTCGGTGTCCCCCAAAATGGCTCTCCAAAAAGGTGATTCAGGGGGGGGACGTCTTTTTCGTCTTGGTGCTGCATCCTTGACTCCTTCTTCCTCGATCGTCTCCACGTCGACTATTTCTCCTATGGTGGACACAGTGTACTCAGACGACGTGGAGGGGAGTGCCACCGGATGATTAATGGTGGCAGGTGCTGGAGTCGAGGCTGCTACTGGTCCGGTGATGTTGACTGCTGATGGAGGAGGCGATGCTGAAACTGGAGGAGGAGGTGGTGGAAGGCTGCTCCTATTGATTGGTTTGTAGATGTTCAGGCGTTTCCGTGGCTGCTGTCTTGGACGTTGTTGGGGAGCCTGTGGATGAGTGATTTTGGTGGAGTGCATGTTTGGGATGATAATAGAGGGCAAGTTGTTAGCTTGTAGGAGGGCAGGGAGATACACCCTTAGGAGGTTGATGTCCCCACCAGCAAGAGCAGTGGCTGTGGTGACAATGATTTTGATGATTGAGTCCTTGTCACAAGATGGCTGCTCTACTCTTGCCTTCTCCTTCCTCTTCCTGGCATGCACCGATCCCTTCACACAGTCACCCTTGGGTCCAGATACTCGATGTGCCTCCATTCCTTTCTTCCCCTTTTTATGGTAAACTCTACCCTCTCTCCGTCACCAAGAGAGGGCAGAGCGTGGAGTGGATTGGGGCGAGATATGCTCCTTCTATGTACAAAGATATCTCCTCCTTCCTGTTGGCTGATATAGGTTTTTTTGAGTGCATAGTGCATAGGGGGGGATAGAATAGGGGGGATGAAAATAGAGTTTATCAGTGGATAAAGAAGAATAAGATTAGAAATATGAAGTAAAGTTGGAGATTAAAAGATAGTGGGCCGTCCACTTTGCTATTCTTGGTTAAGACTTAAATTATATTTCATATATATTCCGTGAGCAGAACATACCACCAGCTTCATGTTTATATTCCCTTTTTTTATTTCCTGCCTCCATGTTTGCACTTTGTTTTTAATTTTGCATTTGTTTGTTTTCATATGCATTGTAGCATCGTTCCGGTGTTATAATTATTTATTTTGTGTTGTTATTACTCTTTGGTGTTTTGATAAGTTGTCTTAAAAACTAAAAAACGAATTACAGGGACGAATTCATTGTAATTAGCATGATTTGTCATAGAGAGTGAGAGTGAGAGAGAGAGAGCCCCCAGGAACTTATCCCGCAAGGCTCTCTCTCTCTCCATCTCACCGACCAATGACGAGCGAGTATTCATGCGTCAGTCATTTTTTGCGACCCTGGCTCTGATTGGAGAATTCTCGACAAGTGGGTGTTTTTAGCTTAGCTAACTCAATTTTTCTCATGTCTTACATCATAATTATTGCTTTCATTCATTCTGATTTCATCGGATATAACATAACAGCTTATTTATACATATTAGGTAGATCACAGTAAGGTGTATTGGGTGTTGGCTAGAATATGATTGGCTAGATGGCGACCAATGAGGCGCGCGCTTTTCCTGCCTCCTGGTTGGCTGGGCGGGTTCGTAGATGCTAGATGTTGTCGTAGGGGGTCTGATGGGCGAGGTGGGGGGGGGCGGGGGCGACGGGGCCCTTGTGAGGGGCGGCGGGCCAGTTGTATCTCGGGTTTCTGGTCCAGTTTGAAGCGTAGGGTTGAGGGGCGGCGCGCGTTGGTTAAATGAAGTAGTGGGGGGGATGGTAAGGGGGGGAATTGGAGGGGAGGAGAGAGGGGGTAAGGGCAGAGTCGGGGTGGTAAGGGGAGTAATGTTAGGGGGTGTTTGAGAGTAACGATTAGCTGATGGGAGTATTTGGAGGTCGAGAGTTTGATTATTTATGGAAGGATTAAGAGTTTGAATATAAAGGGCTTCAAGTATAGCAAGTCTTCTGGGTTCTGTCTCTTTATCAATTACGGAGGTGTTTTTATCTAGGTCAGAGCGAGTAAGGGCTTGGTGGTGGGGGGCTTAATAGTGGTCTTTGATAGCTCCAGATTGGAGATGGAGGGTGAGACGGCGTGATAAACGATTTTGTGTCATACCAACGTAGGTTTGAGGTCCACAGTCCACATTATTGCAATTGTGTTGGTATATCACATGGTCGTCTATTTTCGGAGTCTTGGGAGAGATAGGTCTGTTACGGAGGATGAGGTTGGAGGTTTTGGAGGATTGGTAGTAGATGATAAGTTTTATTTTGTGGTCAGGGTTGGTGGGGAGGACGTTTTTGGTCCCCACCAACGTTGCGAAGGAGAACACTCCACCCTCGCCATGAAATGCCCAAAAAGGAAAGACGTCGCCAAGCAAAAAGAAAAAGTGCATATCCAACAAGAAAAACAAAAGACAAAGACAACATACGCCAATGCAGCCAACCAACAACTCAATCATGCAACCAACACACCAACGATACTCAACAAAAACAACCTGGACAAGGAAACAGCCTACAGTATTAACATAAAGGCATGTCAACAAAAATGCTACGCCTCAGGGATAGATTTCACAGAGTTATACCATAAAACCCTCAAAGAAAACGGACTCCCACTCATCTGAATCCCAGACTTCAATCAAGAGGAATCAGGAAGAGTGATCGAGCAAACCTCCACAGCCACCCAAGAATCAAAAACAAAAAGAAGCAACCAAATACTCAACAAAAAAAACCGACATAACCGCCAAGAGCCAAATGAGAAAGGGAACCAAACCACCGCCAGCCTACAGGAACAAGAAGAAGAAGAAGAAGAAGAAGAGGAAGAAGAAGAAGAAGAAGAAGGAACGGTTTACACCACAGAAACGGACAGCCAGGCCAGTACTAGCCTCCACTCAGAAGCATCCGTGGAACAAAACAACGAATCTTAACCCCATCAAAAAACAAGCACCCCATATCACAACAAACTCAGAAGCAAAACAAACAACCAAGAAATAGAACAGAAAATAGGTGATTTCGTAGAAGATCAAAGAACCAAGTCAGACCAATCTCATAGGATAGGTTCCCATGCACAACAAAGAAGTAACACAAAACAAACAACAAATCAACCAAACTAACAAAATGGCTCAAAGACTCATAATAGCTCAACATAACGTACTCTCTTGGAACACCAGAAAACATGAACTATCTAATACCTACCTAAATCTACATGCAGGCATAATATTAATTCAAAGCCATGGCATTAAAACTGGAGACAACATGCACATCCCCGGATTTAAGGTTATTCAATCAAACATATATGAACGCCACTCAGACGGTACAGCAATTGCTATTAGACATGGACTACAGCACAAAATCACAGATAATTTCCTTGCCAACACCATAGCTATAGAAGTACAGACAGACACAGGCTCAATCACCATTGCCACAGATTACATACCTCCTAGTAGACCTTTCATCCCAACCCCCGGCTATATTACTCTATTCAGAAAAAACACTCCAGTATATCTATTCGGCGACTTAAACGCCAATCACCCAAACTTCGGATACAGAAACACTAATACTGTAGGAAGACAACTTCACAACCTAATCACAACACGAATCATACAACACATTGGACCACACTTTACCACATTTCACAACCAAAACACATCTACAACACCGGACATTATGCTGAGCAATTATCATACTTACCATCATCTCCATGCTAGCCGAGGACCACTAACCACGAGCGACCACCAAATTATAATCACAGAAATAAACTGCTATCCCATTATAATACCAATCCCTGACAGACCGAATTATAAAGCAGCCAACTGGGAAGAATTCCAAAACCACATAACAACACATACAACCAACAACACACCAGAACATATTACTCTAGAAGAAATAGATCATGAAATTGAAGAATGGTATAACAACATCCAATCAGCTACCAAAGAACACATTCATATGAAAAATCACAAAACACTCACAGGAAAAAAAAAAAACATCTCACAACACTCAAATAACAATCCAACAATACAACACGTTAAGACAACATGCAAGCATACACGGATGGACAGCAAACCACTATAACAGATACAAAAATCTCCAACATAGATTAAAACAAACACTCCAAGAAGAAAGCAACACCAACTGGGCTAATAAACTTGTACAAATTTCCGACGCATACCCCGATTCTCAAACATTCTGGAGAAAGATAAAATCTCTCACTGGCGAACCTCCCCCCACAGCACACTACCTTTTAGACCAACAACAAAACAAAATCACTGACATACCACAACAAGAAAGACTACTCAGAGACATCTTGGAAAAAGTACTAAACGAAGAAGAGGAAGATAGCGATGATGAAGATGATAATGTTAACATAGTAAACAACTTCATACAAAACAATTGGCAAAGAACAACCCCCCACCATACCTCAGACCCTTCCAGACTTCAAATTCACTGCCCCCTAACTAGACCCATCACTAATTATGAAGTCATCAAAACCTTCATAATATCAAAAAACACATGTCCAGGTAAAAGCGGTATTAATAAAGTCAAAATGTCAAACCTTCCCGAACCCACCATCACAAAATTCACCTGGATCCTTAACGCATCGCTATCGGCAGGCTATTTCCCAGATGCCTTCAAAAAATCAATTCTAAAACTCATTCCAAAACCCGGAAAAAACCCACACCTTCCCACAAATTACCGACCCATTTCTCTTCTGGAAGTCCCTGGAAAGACCTTTGAGAGAATCATTAACACACGCCTCAGAACACACCTCGAATCAAACAATCTTCACTATAAGCATCAATTTGGCTTCAGAAGCCAAAGAGGAACAACACAGGCACTAACACTAATAACAGAAGAAATAGCAAACAGCAAAGCAAACGGAGGACAATGCCATCTTGTCCTGAGGGACATAACTAAAGCATTTGATAAAGTTTGGCACCAAGGACTAAAACAGAAAATACTTCAGCTCAACCTTCCCTCTATCACTGAGAAACTCCTATGCAATTTTCTCAATGATAGAGAGGCAAAGATCAAAATAGGTTCATTCATCGGAGACAGCTTTGTCACCACTTGCGGCGTCCCTCAGGGAAGTGTCTTGTTCCCAAACACTATTCACAATATACACACGCGACATCCCAGAATCTCTCACAGGTCTAAATATCAGCTATGCCGACGACATCACCCAAAAAATCAGTTATGAGGGGAAGTGCAAGCATCTGATCAACTCCAGAACCAGAAGAGAAGTCGAAAGAGTCAACAACTTCGAAAAAAAGTGGAAGATCAAAACAAACACTAATAAATTCACAGTCATTCCTCTCGGATCTAAGAGAAACGAGGACCTTGTTGTTGATGAAGAACTAATACAGCTCCAACCCAACGGAAAGGCCCTCGGCCTAAAAATTTCAAACACTAGCTACATATCAAACGTCAGTGAGAGAAAAGGCAAAGCAATCCACGCCCTCAGCAAACTCTTTAGACTAAGAAACTTAGAAACGAGAATAAAACTCCATCTAATCAAAGCACTAGT
Organism: Paralithodes platypus; assembly: GCA_032716605.1. Taxonomy (NCBI): domain Eukaryota; kingdom Metazoa; phylum Arthropoda; class Malacostraca; order Decapoda; family Lithodidae; genus Paralithodes; species Paralithodes platypus. The sequence continues at coordinate 5,784,439 of CM064579.1, read as the reverse complement.
ACTTCCAATCTTAGAATACCCCCCAATCCCCACCATTGCCTTAAGCAAAACTCAGATAAAAATTCTATGAGTGCAAAACAAAGCCCTGAGATTCGCAACCAACACACGCTACCCTTACGCTCACACCACCCAAGAACTTCACCAGGCAAACGGCCTTCTCCCACTTAATATATCATTATATTACCAAGCCAAAAAGATATGGCAGACCATAGAAGCCATAGACGAAAACACATACGTCACAATAACTTCAGCTCCAGCTCCAGCTCCAGCTCCCATCCTGAGCACACCTACCTCACCTCTCTCTCTCGCAACCAACCATTCACCATTCACCATGAGTTCAGCAACTCCCATCCTTGCTGGACTTGTAAAATGGTTCAATGTGAAGAAGGGGTACGGCTTCATCACCCCTGACGACGGCACCAAGGACATCTTCACTCACAAGGGTGCCATCAAGAAAAACAACCCCCTTAAGGCTGTGCCCTCCCTTGGTGATGGAGAAAGGGTGGAATTTGAGGCAGTGGCTGCTCCCAGAGGTCCTGAAGCCAGACAGGTGACGGGACCAAAGGGCGCCGCTGTCAAGGGCTCCACTCACGCCAGGGACCTCCTGAAGGAGGGGCAGAAGGAGTCAACCAGCAGGAGACCCACCAGGCCGAGCCTAAAATCCAATACCACATCTTTTTCCATCATAGATGTGGTTATTAGGACGGCTATGGCTCTGGCTGGAGACGACACCTCCCTCCTGCAGCAGATTCTGCCCGCCCTCCTGAAGGAGAACAACCTCCCTGTAATATCCATCCCAGCCAACCTTCCAGGGAGCCACCAGAGAGCACCGAGGCAGAGGAACACACCGGCTCCAAAACTTCTCCTACCTCGCCCTCTGAATAGGAAAAACTGCCCACCACCACCTTAAGAGGGGCCTGCACCATCACCACCAGCACCCACCAAGCCGAAGGTCCTGACTCTGGCTCCCTTCTTCGACATTTTCACTGAAGAGGACAAGACTCCAGCACCACCTATGCAGGCAGCAACTTCAACACCGAGCCTGCAAAAGAGGAAAGCTGAGGAGCTGACAACAACTCCGCCAGCACCAGCAACTCCAACTCCAACAACACCTCGGACCACCTCAAACCTCCAGCCTGACACCTCCGCTCAACCACCACCATCTCCACTACCATCTATGCCAATGGTCTTCGACGAGCATAGGGAATTAAATGCAAAAGTGAAACGAATGCTCCGAAACTTCACCTAATAATAGCAAGGTGGTCAGCCCACCATCTTTCAGCTCTCCAACTCTTCATACTCACCACTTTACCTTCAACTTCAACCTCTACTTTCTACACTTGTGGGACTCTACCTCACAGTTACCTTACCTTACCTTAATAATAGACAAAAGACGACACATAAGACACTTTAACAGAAACTTTCCAAGTAGCCTCAGTATTACAAACGAAGAGGAACCAGACCCTATTTATACCTAAATGCTTATCAGCTTGCTAGCTATCCTGACAGCAGGACCCACCTTAGCTTAGCTACAAATGCAACTAAATAAATAAATGCAGGAGTTTACAGCATTGTCACCAGCTAGGACCATAAGTCCTCAAACCTGCAATTACCACAGCTTAAGCCCATCTTGCAACATGGGCACAGAATAGGTTTAGCAAACAACCCTCAATACCATTGTATTTGCCATAGAAATTATATATCACAGATTAGATTTAGCAAACAGCCCTCAGCACCATTGTATTTTGCCACAGAAAAATTATATTGTAACATTATGTGAACAATAAACAAACAAAAACAGCAAGGTGGCCGGCCCACCAACTTTACTCTTCCACTGTATTTCATCTTTCCTACTTTCTCTCCCCCCCCCCCCCTTACCTTAAAAAAAAAAGAAAAAAAAAGAAAACAAACATATATGGTCTACGTTAGAAAGATTACATGACCCAAATTATGCAACCATAGTAGAGCACAAACCAATTAGGAAACACTCATGGTTTCCCCCTTCAATAATAACCAACTTAAATCAAGAACCAAACCCAATATATGTATGAACACTGAAAGTCGCTAACAAACTAGCAAAATAAGTACAATTCAGTAAAGTTGAATGCTTAAGTATGCAAAACGAATGATGAATGAATGTGAAAAAAAAAACAAAAAAAAATTCCCTTGTAATTATGAATATTATTAGGTGTCTCTGTATGTTATCATGAATTTGTTAAGTATGTACTGTCTCCAACAAAAATATTATACTCTAAGTACTAATGAATGATAGACTGAACAAATGAAAGCATGAATGAATAATCTAAGAATAAATATAATTGAAACAAAAAATACTTATAAAATTGTCCCTTGTAATATGTCCATGTGTATGAACATTGTCGTGTCCCTGTATATACTATCATGACCTCTGTTAAATATGTACTGTCTCCAACAAAAATATCATACTCTAAAGTAATAATGAGCGATAGCATGAATGAAGCCACAATGAATGAATGGAAAAGTGGAAAGAATGAATGAGTGAATGTAATAATTAACAAACAACAAAGGTTCATAAACAAACATCGAATGAATGAGTGAAATATTAAATATGTAATAATTAACAAACAACAAATATTCATAAACAAAAATTCATAAAACAATAAAAATGTCCCTTGTACACTGTATATATTTAGTTCTGTACCGTCTCTGACAAAAATAATAAGTTATAATCTAAGGTGAATGAATGATTAAAATATATGGATGAAATCAGAATGAATGAAAGCAATAATTATGATGTAAGACATGAGAAAAATTTAGTTAGCTAAGCTAAAAACACCCACTTGTCGAGAATTCTCCAATCAGAGCCAGGGTCGCAAAAAATGACTGACGCATGAATACTCGCTCGTCATTGGTCGGTGAGATGGAGAGAGAGAGAGCCTTGCGGGATAAGTTCCGGGGGGCTCTCTCTCTCTCTCACTCTCACTCTCTATGATAAACAATTAATTCGTCCCTGTATACAAAAAAAAAAAAAAAAAAAAAAAAAAATCAATAAATGAACAACAAAATATATATAGTAAATCAATAAAAGAAATAAATATAATTATTTAATTTTGTTTAGTTTTTAACACAACTTATTATCAAAACACCAAAGAGTAATAACAACACAAAATAAATAATTATAACACCAGAACGATGCTACAATGCAAATGAAAACAAACAAATGCAAAATTAAAAACAAAGTGCAAACAGGGAGGCAGGACAGAGAAAAAAGGAAATATAAACATGAAGCTGGTGGTATGTTCTGCTCACGGAATATATATAAAATATAATTTAAGTCTTAACCAAGAATAGCAAAGTGGACGGCCCACTATCTTTTAATCTCCAACTTTACTTCATATTTCTAATCTTTTTCTTCTTTATCCACTGATAAACTCTCTTTTCATCCCCACTTTTCTATCCCCCCCTTAACCCTTAACCCTATTCACTAACCTTCCTTTCCCTGAAGATGATAGTTGTCTATCGAAACGCGTCGGATCATCATGAATTTTGCTCACCTTTTGCACAATCTCCCAGAACACCTGAAAATTGCTGTTCGTTCTATTGAAAGCCTTAATAATAAAATAATTAATGCTGATACTTGTATTTCCTTCAACCTCGCCTGCCTTAAAGAAAATTTATTACCTGGCTACACCAATATATATATATATATATATATATATTCTGACATACTGAGCCCTGTATGTTTATTTAAGAGTTAGAATTCAGAGTTGAAGGAGTGCCGAATCACCCAGGCGGCGAAGCAGACCAGCGAGCGAACCAGCGAGTGGGAAACCAGCTCGTCTGCATACCAGCAAACAAGCCTTCACACCTGCGTGCGTCATAGGGGACCCTGCAAACTACTTCGATGACCCGACGCTATGACGATGATCGACGCCAATCGACGCCATTGGACCACACACCTCTTACGCAACTAGAGGAGCTGTGATTAGGGCGCGCACCATCCCCCGCCTCCTGATTTGTTCCTACACCATCATTGTTTAGTATATAAGACCCACGTAGTGGGCATTCAAATCAGGGGCAACCCTGCCTACACGCTGCAACCCTGATAATAGATCAGAAGGTTAAGCAACGTAGGGTCTGGTCAGTAGTTGGATGGGTGACCACGCCTGGTACCAGTACAGCAGTTGCTGGGTGGGTTTGGCATGTTGTCCTGCTCCAGCAAAGGCAGTAGCTAGTTGGGTGATTGCACCCGGTACCGACATTGACCAGATGTTGCCCTAGGGGTGGGTGTAATTTCCCTGGCTTGCCACCAGGGTTCAAGTAGCCCAGGAGTGTTGAACAAACTCCATTCCCTGTCAGTTCCGTCTCACTCAGACGAAAATGAGTACCTGGATTCATGGTGGCTAAAATGAATTCAGGGGCCTGATTGGTGGCTTCCTACAACCAATCAACACACGAGACTGAGAACTTGGTTAGCCACCAGGATTGCTCAGTGGCCATTGGGCAGGCCTTCTCTCGTGTTCGCCTCGTCCCACCCATATGTTAAACTGGGTACCTGGAGTGTAAAATCGGCCTTGGCGTAGGTCGTATCACTAGGGTAAATTTGATTACTTGCCTCACCTTTACTATATACTTCCGTTCCCTATGTGTTGTCCGTCCTGTCCCCTCTCGAAAAGTATCCTCAAACTGTCTCTCCAACAAAAACCAGCTCACGCAAGTTGGGTCAAGCCCCGACGCCTTAATCTCCTACTAAAATTCACTTCCTCACCCCCTACTACTTCCTCTGTACCAACTCTAGTATTCGAAGCATAAGAGTGATCAAAATTATTACTTGCCTCACATTTACTATATACTTCCGTTCCGAATTCAAATCAGTCTAATTTGGAGTTGGGAAGGTGAACTTGCAGCTGGAGGAAGACGGGGTGAAGTATTATAATGGGATTGTGACTGTCAGTCAGATTATATAAGTGTGTGTTAAGTGTGTTCGGTGTAAACACGTACGTTATGTTGGTTAGTGAGATATGTGATTGGGAATTAACGTTAACGCTACTATTATGTACTTAACTATTTTAGTTGACTGACTTGTGGACTAAAGCAAGTCTTTAAGTAATTGGGTTATGATAAAAGTAATACTATTGTTTTATATTAAGACTTAAGAGTTCTTTCATTTGCTTACATTGCTGGTAAGAACAAGAACGGTGATACTATTGTCTCTTATTTGTAATATCGCCTTAGACTAACATGGCTGTGTTAATGTTACTTCTAGTGATTTCCTAAGCTGAAGAAAATTCTTTTAGCTTCAAAATATTATTTTTTCTTTTCATATTATTTGAGTAAGACCTGAATCGAATCTATGAAGCGATCCTGTAACTTAATTTACTCATAATCAAACCTCAATGTTACGTGGGTAAGAAATACATTTAACTAATTATTAAATATATATATCTAACTTTTTATGTGACTTTCATATTAATCCTGATGATAATAATAATATAATACTATTAACGTAAGACAAGAACCAAGAATAATAGCTACATTAAATATAAATAAAAGGACATAATTATAAGAAAACTAGCTATTCATTTAAAAAAGGGTAAGAGACAGAAATATTTTTACCTTAATATTTATCTTTCAAGACTTGATATACAATTAATAGTCCTTCTTTAGATATAACTTATTCGGTTCATAACCATAGCCTACTAAGCTTCGGTTAAATAATAATTCTTTATAAATACTACATGACTTAAATAGTTTCAGTATTTTTCCATAATTAAAGAGTATCAGTTGTTACGGCTGGATCGGCAATACATATTCGGGATTCTTGATCGTAGGACAGAAATGGCTTAAGTGACAACGACACGCTCGATTCCAGTCCCAAATACTATATGCTCCAGACAAAAAAAGCACCAACGCCCTACAGAGTTATCGTCTACGGTAACGAGGTACCTTAACTCGGCGAAAGTGTACAACAGGGGTAGGCTATGAGGCTAAACTCCCTCAGACATTTATAGGTTACGTTATTACTAAAGAAATGCAATACTCAAGAAACTACGTTGATATTAAGCCTCTAATAATGTAGAATAGAAGCAGGCTAAAGGTATGACAGTGAAATGCTAAATGACAAATGTACACGCCTACTTGAAAGCGCGTGCACTACACTAACTGTCCCCTACTAACATGCACTAGCATGTAGCATACAAGATGTTCATGATCCAGTAGATACCTAATAATACACATGGGAGGAACATAAACAGTAGTCACTTATTATAATAATGAATCTATACTTGGAATAACTAAAAGGTTGCAGGCAACAGTACTGCGCCGGTAGCCTACTACCGCATAGGCTACTTCGCTTCTCTCACTCTGTCTCCCCTCCGAGTCCGTATGCGCCCTACGCAACAGAACTCCGGACACAGCAGCAAAACGACAGTGCAGTTAATTGATACATGAAAGTATTAATAGTGTTGTCTTGTGTGTGAGTAATGTGTATTGTAAAGTGTTATAGATATATACTTAAAGAGAGCTGCAATGCATAGTAAAATAAAGATATATCCCACTCATCATCCCCATGTGTTCTAGCTAGCAGGCCAAGTCACAGGAACAACGAGTCCCAGCACCGAAAGCGAGAACCCAGGAGAAGACTGTAGAGAACACAAGGACAGATAAATTACGTTACTCTACTATACCGGCACTACGAGCGAGCTGTAGTCTCGGGTGCTACACTCGCTCCTGGCTCGGTATGCAAATCAAGGCTAAGTCCTCGTCCCTCTACAGACAACTCCTGGGCATGGTCGGGCTCTTACACATGGCACCAGTCTAGTCACAAATGGGATGATGAGCAGGGCATATAACTCGTGAACATGTAGAACGTTCACCAACTATCCTCATCAAGAAGATCGCTGTTCACATTAACCCCTTAAATCTAATACATGTAAATATGCTTGTCCTAAGAGTAATACGAGAGGTGAGTGCTGAAACTCCTTTAGGACCTCAAGGGAAGGTTATGCATTTAAATAGAGAGAAGAATGAAATGAGAGTAATGTCGTCAGAGAGAAAGAGTGCAACCGTGAGAAGTGGGGAGAGAGAGCAAGGGATGTTAGAATCTCAAAGGTTCTAGGCAACCTAGTCCAGGAACACACAGCCAACCTCCAGGCAGTGTGCTGTACGACAACATGGGCCCAGCCCAGGCAGGCAACAATGGACTACCAACCCTATCGCGCCTAGCTATAAGGGCAAGGCTGCCAACCAGTCCATACGTCTGGCAACCACCCGGCCGGCAGCGCGGCGTGTTGCTACCCTCTTGCTCTGAAGCCCAACTCACTCTCTCTCTGAATTCCCATTATCCTATCTATCAACTTCTCTATTGATACTACATATTAAATGGAAGGTCTCGACATGGCTTAAAACAAAACCCACCACTGGTTAGCACATGACGAGACCTTTGCAGAGATACAAAGAACATAGTTATAAGTTGTCACACTCAATATACATAGCGGCTGACGGTAGCCAGATCACGGGCGGTACAGTGGAGTACCAAGGAGTACAATCAGGTTGCGTTGCCCAGCACTGGGGTGCGTCACACAGTCAATAAAGAATACCAAGTCCTAAGATACAAAAGGAAAGGAAGCAACAACAAAAAATAGTTGTATTAGATTTTACTTTAGTTTTGCCTTCAGCTGACTGATACCTTAATATATATCTTTGTGCTATCTAGATTCATCAAGTTAACCACTTGAGGATCAAGATACGTAACAGAAGAGTATATAAGAGTATATATATATATATATATATATATATATATATATATATATATATATATATATATATATATTAGGCAATGGTCTTCCTTGTTAGAACTGCATAGCTGTCAACCCAGCGTTTCAACACTAAATTTTCTAGGATGACATCCAGAATGCGTGCCAAATTAATCAATAAAAGCGTGCTCATTTAGTCACTACTATCGTGTACAAATATAGTTATATCTGTTTAGCAATCATGACCATAATATTACAAATGTGACTTTTTGTCTATAAGAAACTAATTAATAACCCGAATGTATAGGGTTCAAATTGTAGTGCAGAAATGTTAGCAGACAAGACGGGATAAATATTTACTTTCATTCAATGTTCTAATTTCTAATCACACACACACACACACACACACACACACACACACACACACACACACACACACACACAAGCCATAGTAAGTATTGCATATACTTGAATTAATGAATCTGCAAAGCTAAATGCTGACTAAGTTGGAATTAACATAGCACTGTATTTTAATGATTGGGTTCGATACAGATTTGAATTAACAGTAATTGTTAATGGCTTGTGAGTGCATAGTGAGTGGAATATAGTAAATCCTCTAATATAAACCAGACTAAATAGAAAAAATGGCCTCGAATACTGAAAGAGTGACGATTACTAAGCCTAACCAACACAGTGTTTGAAGCAAATATGTAAACGCGATTATGGTAGTTCTCTGAATTGGCGGTTATTGTCCAGCCATTGTTCTAAGCTCCCAATGAAGACTTCTGATTGGTTCTGACCACTTCAAATTTTCGTTTATTTATTATCAAAGTAGACTGATAAAGCCAAGATTATATTAACTATTTTTAACTATCTATCTATCTATCTATTGCCTATCTATCCCTGAAGGGGTGGCCACGAGCGAAACGCCCCCATGCAGCTCTGTACCCAGTCAGTCGACGACCCTCCTCCCAACCAGCACCGCCTTCATCCATATACTTCTTCACTCCATCCTTCCACCTCTCTTTCGGGTTACATCTCCCTCTCTGCCCTTCCACCTCGCTCTCGTACACCCTCTTAGTCATTCTCTCGCTTCACATACGTTCCATATAGCCAAACCATCTCACGGTGTTCCTTTTCACACTTTCAAATTTTGAGCAAAGTCTAGAACTATCAAGGTTTTATTCGGTTACTGTTTTCTCCCCCTATATCTGTCTTTGTAATCTTTTACTGTGCTTCCCTATTTAGGTATTTATATCACATAAATCTAGCTATACTGTAAATCCGTGTGCAGCTATACGTTTCGTATTATATATACCGCTTAATTATAGTATTTTTCTAAATGTCTATATAACATATCACTTCGTACCTATATATATCTATTAATCAATCCAATTAGCCCATTAAATTAATTGGATTGATTCTGATCTATTTTCAAGTTATTGGCTTTCAATTATCGATGTGATTTGGTAAATCTTGGGTTATATTAGTCATTTTGGGTGACGTTCAGAGTTATCATGAGCTAGTTCGGTTCTCTCTCTCTCTCTCTCTCTCTCTTTCTCTCTCTCCTTCTCTCTCTCTCTCTCTCTCTCTCCATACAGATAGAAATGCAACACATTATACTTAGCCTTTGGTCTGCCTCTTTTTCTTTCAACTCGGTGCATCAGCCAATAAAGGAAGATGGAGTCGGCCTCTCTCTCTTCCTGATGTTCGTCTTCTTCTTACTTTAAGCCTTTTCTAGTGATATGTCTTGTGCTTTGGTTCTTTCTCTCCTTTGTAATGTGTTTTACTTACATATCCTGCTTATAATTCCTCCTGTTCAGGGTCGTACTTTCTCCTCTTTATTTTCCTATATCTTGTTTTTCCCATACATATCTTCAGTCTTACAAATCTAGTTTTCGTTTTCTATTGTTTTCTCCTTACTGTATGTATCATTGCTCGTTTACGTATTAATCTGTATTCATGTTCCTCATCTTTTCTTCAGTCTATCACTTTATGTTTCCTCTCCATTCAATTAGTTAATCCTCGTTTGTAGTTTTGTTCTGTTTGGGGGTTGTATCTTGCTTCTTCCCTATTGTTTCTTTTATTACTATTTGTTTTCTTTCATCTTTATCCCTCTTATATCAATGACTTCTTCCATTATACTTTTCATTCTCCTTCGTCTGTTTCCTTCACGTCTTACTCTTTCTATTTTGATCACCTCCTTCGTGACTTTAATTAATCTTTTCCCTACCCTCGTGTTTTATACGCTTAACATTATTTCCTTCTCTCTCTCTCTCTCTCTCTCTCTCTCTCTCTCTCTCTCTCTCTCTCTCTCTTTCTCCTGCCAATATACGAACACCCCTTTCTGTCTCCCTCCTTCTCAATAGAGTAAGCCCTGGAGGTCCTTGATTCGCACGGACCTTGTAATATGTCGTAGGATATAATAATAGGTCATCATAATAATGTTGCCCAAAAGTTAACTGTTTGTATTCTCGTACCCAATGAAGATACTATACTGGCTTAAATTATGTTTGTCTGTTAGTTTTGAACAAATCATGTTGACAGACAAATAAACAGGACAATCATGTAATCTACGCAAAACTCACTTGGCGTACATAACAGAACCATTGACCACAGACATAAACAGTTAAAACAAACTTTTTATTAAGGTGACAGTTACAAAGTGGTGTACAATCTATCTTATTCTAGTTACATTGTAGTTTATCTTATTGTACCAGTACCTCCCTACAATCAACCTAGTTGTTCCCCAATTCGTCCCTCCGCCACGACCATTTCAAAGTCCAAGTCTCTCACTCTTGTCCTCTGTAGCGGGGAGGACCTTGTACCCCTGAGACATAGGAGTGCAGACCTGAGAAGAGAGAAAGAGAGCCGGCATCTCATCCAATTTATGACCTGGCTTCTATGCTGGCGCTTTTTCTCCGATATTTGTTCAGCTAATCTGGCATAGAAGACACTTGCAGAAGGTCCCATACCTACCGACGATGAGAAGACCAGAGGAGTAAAGCTTCCTTGATCCCTGTTCAAAATTCTTTCTTCATAAGCGTGTTTTTTCTCACTTTCGTTTCTCAAGTATGCCGCCTTGTGTCCTCGCTCACGATATGTTTGTGCTCTTGGGTTGAAGATTCTGATGTCGAAAAAAGCCCGTTGTCCCCTCGTCCAAAAACCTCGAGCACTTACGTCCACTCTTGCTTCATTTGAAGTATTTGCAGTATTGTGGGCCAAGCGCTGTCCGTCCATAGGCAGAAGTTCCGGTTCGATTCTGACATCATGGCACACCTCGTCCAGCATTTGTGCAGTGATGTCTCGTACTTCATCATGCCGGATACAGATGAATCCTCCTTTCTTACAGGTCATACAGTAGTCTGGGTTGTTTATTTCACCACATGCACATTTCAGCGGCAGGTTCGAAACTGGCCACCCATACCTTAAGGCTACGGCATCATTGAATTCTTGTTTATTTAAGCTGAAGCCTTTCTCCTTTATTGGTAATGATGTGAGCCAATTTGAACCCCCGTGTCTTGTGCCACCTCAACTCTCATTTTCAGTTCTTCCCTACATCTGGTCTTAATTTGTTCTAGGCTATGTTTCTGTCTCTCTTCTCTGCTCTTTGTAATTTCCTGTCTTGCATTTCGTTGTTCCTCTTCGTCCACCTCATCATTTTCATTTTGCTCCCGTAGTTTTTCTGTCAGAGACGTAGTAAGTTTAAGGGAATTTTGGTACTCATGTGGTGCCGCCTCCACTGGGTTTATGATCCCCATACCTCCGAACCTTGGCGGAAGAGCTAATAGATCTCTTAGCTCTTGCGTGACGCCTTCCATCTCTGTTAAGGCCGGTATGAATGTTCCTCTGATTGCTTCTTCCAGCGGTTGGAGCGTCTGTCTAATGCCAGGCACTGTTCTCATAAGAAAGGTCCATCTGTGCTTAACACCATATGTGAAGGCAGTATATGCAGCATGTGGTTCAGATTTCGCAATGTCTGCCAGGGTTTTCACTTCCTTTACCCACTCCGCTACCTTTTTTCGCACATAGTCTCTCTTGCATTCTTCTGTGCCTATTACTGCTCCCAAATGGCGTTGACCCTCCTTTGTAATCTTCACTCCTGTCCCATCAAAAGTCCGCACCGCTTCTTCATACTTGTTTTCTTTCACTATTAGTACAGATTTACTAGCAGTCGGATGGTACCCAATGACTTCGCCTACCGATTGTACTCTCCACCACCATTCTTTGAGATCCCCTATTTTTCCTGCACCTGTGAGGTCATCTGCATACGCCACTTGTTTCACTCGGGTTACCTCATGTTTTATTTTCTGCTGCAGAATTGATAGTGCCAGTGCGTACATTGCCATTGCCACTGGATCTTCTTGCGTTGTTCCTTCATTTGATTTGAGAATTTTCATTTCTTCCTTCTTTGTGCTTCCAACTATATACAGGTTAGCTGGCTCCTTATAAGTATTTTCTATGTACTTTGCGATGCTCGGGCATTTGATCTTGATGTTGTGAATAGCTGCCTCCCTATTAATGGTGTTAAAGGCATTTGTTGCATCCACTAGCAGTACCACTTCACAATCTTCCTCATGATACACCTTCCCCATTGCATGTATTGCTGCTTCTCCTCCGGCTTGCTGTCCTGCACTTACTTGTAAGTTGCCAACTGCTCTTTGTACATCTTTTCCAAATACGGACATGATTGCTTTTCCTATAATCCTTCTAAGAACTTCCCCAATGCCTACTGGTCTAACTCCTGGATTCTTCTTTAAAGGTATCAAGCGACATGCTGTCAGTTTCTATGTTCACGCATGGTGATGATGCAAGTTTCTTTGCCAGCATTGCTATTGCTTCACAAAGGTCACCCGCGGCTGAACCAAACTTGTTTTGACTTAGGAAGATCCTCCAAGTCTTAGCATCTACTCCTGATGGACCTGCTCCTCCCTGTGTTTTCAGCGTCTTTCTCCATATGAGGTCTCCAGTTATATTGTCATATATCACCGGGTCTGGAGGAACATATTCCCCGTCTAGTTTGGCCTCATCACTTGCTGGTTTTGCTTCTGAGTGTTTCTCCTTCAGCTGGTCCAAGATACGTCGATTCACTTCGTGCACCCCATTTGAGGCTTCCCCAGTGACCATTCTGACTGCCTGTGCCACTTTACCAATCCTCATGCTATTTCCCACTGATCGTGCCATATCATCTAGCTTCCTCTTTCTTCGTTGTTTTGTTTTCAGTCTTTGCTGGATTGCTCGTACTTGGCTAAGAATTTTGTCTAACTCCCCATTTTTCCACCACTCCATTCTCTGTTTCAGCGCTTTAATGTTCTCATTCAATTTTCCCTTTGGTCTTTTTCTTTGAAGGAACAACTGAGGAATGAAAGAAGCTATCTTGATTGCCACGTGCGCCAAAGGGGCATCCTGAACATACTTTAGGATCATACGTCTGAGTTCCTCCAGCATGTCTTTTGCGGCTTCACAAATCGGTAGTCCAAACTTATTATGTTGCCATTGTATCACTTCTGTATAGATTTCATTCACTAATGTTGTGAGTCCATCACCAGAATGTCCCATCCATTCTCCACCATTCATGTTTACGTTACGAGGTCGTTCGTTCTGTTCACGATTTTCGATTATTTCTCTCTCATTATCTTCGTTTAGGCCTACACTATTTTCATTATTTTGTTCCACACCTCTGTTGTCTTGCGAATTATTTATTCCTGCGTTTTCTTCTGCGGGCTGCAGTTGTTGATTGTTATTTTCTGCATTTTCTCTAACAGGGTTTCCTTGTACATCTCCATTAACTACATTGTCTGTTTCACGGTTCATTTGTACTGCATCTCTCACTGCGTTTTGTCTGTCATCAGGATTAGTCCTCGACTGGGACCGAGTTAATATCATCTTGTCTTATTATCATAATTTCCTACCTATTCCCTAATACTGAGTCTATCTATCATTTCTTCCTAAGGGACGAGCCTCTTCCCGATAAAGGTGAAAATGTAAACATCCTATGAGTAGCGTTAGAGATAGAAAGAGTAAGATAAGTTATTTAACTCACCTAGTATGATGCAAGGCTACAGAAGATCAGGCTATATTACAAGACAGTGAGTGCAAAAGAAAATAGAAAAATAAAGTAAAATAAAAGTAGTGTTTAAAAATACGCACAAAGAATAAACACGGAAAACAAAAATATATATATATAATACAAAACGATTATTGTAGTGAGAAAGAAAATACACTAATTAAGAGAGTAAAATTATTAAAAAGACAACTGTCAAAATAGTGCTAAGGATTAAAGAAGGATGTTAGAAATCTACTATTAGTTTGAGAAAAAGGTCCTGGTTATCAGTATGCACATAATATATCAGCGAAGTATACCTTATTTTAAATAGTATACTTAGTTACTAGTTCGTTAGAGATAACTCTCACATGAAATATACCACTTCAAGTCTGATTTCCTGACTCGGCCATAAATCATATAATATTATAACCCTACCTAATATAATCGGCCTGTTTCCTCAAAGCTAAATGAATCTATACAAAGCTAAAGAAACCTTGGCAATTTGAGCCGCTTTACATTCTAAATATGCCTAACTTTAAATGGAAACCAGCCAATTATGTCCTAAGATTTAATTATTTTCAAGACAAAAATAGTTAAACAAACAGCCACCAAACGCCTGTAAGACAACCTCCACAGACAAAAGGCCAGCAACAATTACGTCACCGAAAACAACCAAGAAGTTTGTGGGCAAAACATTTAGCCCGGGAACATCACACAACAAGGCGATAAACAAGACAAATCGTACCTTGAACGAGTTTACTCAAATTTATCAAGTCTCAGAGTTAAATACTTCTTCCATTATGGAGGTGTCAATTTTGTTGCATTTCTCTAATATTAAATGATTTTACCAAGCGTACGAAGGATATCTCATAGACGACCGGTTAATAATTATATAAAAGCTTGTGTAGCCTCATTTCGACATACATAATGTTTTTCATTTAATATAATTTCATTCAACATAGGAAAAATGTCATTATGTGAACACAGTTCAAAGTAGCTCGAACGGATACACTAGTATAGTACTATAATACCTTGGCTTCATGTAGTCAGGTTGACAATGGAGGATTTTACTTACTTTGGATAGTGTGAAGGCAGCCGTTTTACCCAGGAACTTTGTACAATGGGGCGAGAACAGAACAGTATCGCCCTCAAACGAGTTTGTCCAAAGTTATCTTGTCTCAGAGTATAAGAACATTTTAGAGTGTTTGAAGGGGCTACTTTATACAGCACCGTGGGGGTTATCAAAGTATAATATTAGTTAACCATTTTAAAATAGTATTGGTATAAGTATGAGATTATAATTATATCTTGAGTGTACCAGGAACTTTGTATAAGGGGACGAAAAACCGCACAATAGAGTATGGAACTAATGTATCCCAAGCTATGTGGGACGCGCATTGTATACAGTAGACACTTTTTGAAGGTGTGTAATCATCAGCTATTGGTAATTTATATATTTTCATATTTTAAAATGATTTATTCACCTTATTATGGTTGATAATTTTGGACACTATAACTAACCTTTACATATAATGAGATTATTTACATATAATGAGATTATTATAAGACAAATACCCTTTACCTAATAAACTATAACCGTTATGAAGAGATCTAAGTTTGGACATTTCACAATCCGGTTAAGAAATTGTTTACAGAATACTTTATTTGATTTAATGAGTTTGTATCATAGAAAAGAGTAAAGTGCATTGTGATAGATTCCTTCGCATTCAAATTTTAAATTATTTGCAATGGTCAGTGTCAGTTATTTACCTGCGCCTAATATCATTTAGAACATAACAAATGCTTAGCCAATTAAATTGAGTATAATTATATATAATTTTGGTTACTTCACATACCTATTTATATCTCTACATGTACACGGTTGTAGTGAAGGCCGGTTTGTATCCCTCTAACCACCAAACCCGAGGAATTATGAATATGATATATTTTAGTTGAGGAACTAAGAGGGTACCAGTAAAGGATTTTACAGAGAAGATTTGAAAAATGGACCAACAAATATATATATAAATACAAATAATACATAAATATAAAAATAAAGAAAGACAACATAAATAAATACCTAAATAATATATAGTTATGTAAAGGTTTATCACCACCACTCTATTAGGCTACTTAGAGACAGCGTGACTATTATGTTTGTTATAACCTGGGTGCATACTAACCTTTGCAGTAACTCATCCTTTCCTTTTATTATAGCTATTATTTGTTACGTCTCGAAGTAATGTATAAAAGTCAAAAGAACGATTGATATAAATGTACCTCTTGTAATCCCTTTTAAGATGCATACAATCGCCTAGTTTAAGCAAGAAAAATATAAGAAGACGCAAAGTTTTAGAACTATTAATATGGCATAAACAAAGTTGTCCTGGTATTGTAAGGGCGAGAATAAGTGCGTGAACGTGTAGTAATGAGATAAAGTAGTAGGTGTAGGGGGAAGTGGCTGGTGGGGGTGAGTAGTAGGTGTAGGGGGAAGTGGCTGTTGGGGGTGAGTATTTATATAGTAGGTGTAGGGGGAAGTGGCTGTTGGGGGTGAGTAGTAGGTGTAGGGGGAAGTGGCTGTTGGGGGTGAGTAGTAGGTGTAGGGGGAAGTGGCTGTTGGGGGTGAGTAGTAGGTGTAGGGGGAAGTGGCTGTTGGGGGTGAGTATTTATATATATGAATTCGTTTGTATTTGTTATATATTGTTTGTTTTTGTCTAGGGGTCAAACTAAATATATATTGCTCGAAAATGACAAAATCAATCAAACCTGCAATAATAGTATAACCTACTTGTATAATAACCACCCAAGACGTCGCACCAGACTGTCAAGTAATGTGTTGTAACAACCCTTATGCTTGGTGTTCCAAGTCCACACAGTGCCAACGATGCTTCTCTCTTTCTAATTACTACATTCCAACCTTTGCGAATGGCGTCCTCATTGCCCTTTGACGTGTCTAATTAGATTGGTTGTAGGTGGGTTGGTTCGTTCAATCGTTACACTGAGATGCCAGAACGATTTTGTGTGATGTTTACCAGAGTGGGAACGTGCTTTATTTGTTCATAATACACGCATGCAACTAATGTGTGTGTGTGGGTGGGGAAAGGAGAAGTTCAGATTACAAAATATATATTTTGCAAAGGGAGGGTGTAGCACAGTGGTTATAATATTTAACTTTTAAGAAGTAAATTTAGAGGGTTTGAATACGGATCTGTCGATAGGAGATATTGTTGAGAATCAACCCTCATACTCTGTAATTATATATTTTGTTCATATGAAACGTAGTTAAGTATATAACAATAAGGTTAGCAGACTCATTTAATCTCACTCAACTAGTCAACCAACCCACCCGTGTACCAGATAATCCTAATCATAATTCCCACCTACTGGACTTATTTTTAACAACCAATTCAGAAAATTATGATGTTACAGTGAGGTCCCCGCTTGGATCTTCTGATCACTGTCTGATACAGGCCACCTGCCTATCACCTACCACACCTTCCCACTCTGAACCTGTTTTGGTGACTAAATGGCATTACGATAGGGCAGACTGGGAGGGTCTTCAAGGTTTCTTTATTGATATTCCCTGGACCTCTTTCTTTTCTAATGATGCACACTCCACCTTGAGCCACATACAAGATTTTGTAAAAATTGGAATGGAAACTTTTATTCCTCATCAAAAGTACAGTAAAAGATCTAATTCACCTAAATGGTTTGACCATAATTGTGCTAGAGTAACTGAACAAAAAGCAATAGCCTACAATGCATACACAAGATCAAAAACACATGAACCCTTTAATTACTTTAGAAACATCAGAAATCATGCCAAAACTGTATTAAACCTAACTAAATCAAACTTTCTCCACAAGCAGGCAAATAAACTTCTAAATAATCCAAATGATAACAAAATATTTTGGTCTACTCTTAACTCATTTAAATCCAACTTCACTACTGCTTCATCCATTCCACCATTAAAATCTCCGACTGGCAATCTTGTAAGTGACCCACGAGGTAAAGCTAACCTTCTTGCGGATATTTTCTCCACCAACTCAACCTTAGATGAAATAAATCAAGATGTCCCTGTACTTAATTTTAATTCGCCTGAAATTCCCTCACTTAAGATCCACACCAGACATGTCAAAACTATTTTGCAGAATCTCTCGGTAGATAAGGCTCCTGGTCCAGATGAAATTCCTCCAATAGTACTTAAGAATTGCTCCTTGGTGCTCGCTCCTGTATTGGCAAAAATTTTCCGTCTGTGTACTCATACCTCATGCTTCCCAGTACCCTGGAAAGATGCAAACATCCATCCAGTTCCTAAAAAAGGTGCCTCTTCAGATCCATCAAACTACAGACCAATAGCTATAACTTCCACTCTTGGTAAAGTCTTTGAAATTATATTAAATAATCACATAATTAAGCATCTTGAGAATAATAAATTAATCAGTGATAGGCAATATGGTTTTAGACGATGTCGATCAACTGCAGACATGCTTTGCCTTCTTACGCATCAAATCAACCAAGCTACAGACCAACATGGTGAAACACATACAATAGCACTGGATATATCAAAGGCATTTGATAGAGTCTGGCATCAATCCTTATTGTCGAAGATGTCACACTACGGCCTTGCATCATTAGTTCCACTAATTTCTTCTTATCTTCATAACAGAAAAATATGTGTAATGGTAGATGGCCTTTATTCTCAATTTCACTCAATAAATGCTGGTGTTCCCCAGGGATCAGTTTTGGCCCCAATTCTGTTCCTCATTCATATCAATGATCTCATAGCTACCACTCATAATCCAATACATTCCTACGCAGATGACTCAACACTCCACAGTTCCTTCACATTTACCAATTCTTTCACCCAACCCGATCTTATAAATTCAAAAATAAACACTGCAATTTCTCTGAACCAGGACCTTTCTAGAATTAATGGATGGGGACAAAAGAATCTAGTTTCCTTTAATGCACAGAAAACCAAGTACATTCAATTTTCTAACCGACAGAATCTCACTGCATCCCCTATATTTTTTAATGATGTAAATATTCCCACTTCCCCTAGTATTGACATTCTCGGTGTAACATTAACTACTAACTTGAGCTGGACACATTATGTTAGAAGCATTGCTAAGAATGCCTCTAAAAAACTGGGACTCCTGTACAGAGTTCGAGAATTCTTCACTGACGAGCAGTTGGCCGTGATATATAAAAGTCATGTGCGTTCTCAGATGGATTACTGTTCACCTCTGTGGGGTGGAAGTGGAGTGGTTGCATTGAGGCAGTTGGACAAAATTCAAAATAAAGCTATTAGATTAATCAATAACCCTGCAATCACACAGGACCTTCCTACATTATCCATACGAATATACGTTGCATCCCTTGCATTATTCTACAGATATTTTCACAGCAATTGTTCCGAGGAACTTGCTTCAATTGTGCCGCCTCTCCACATCTTTCCCCGTAGAACTAGGGCAGCTGAGAGCGCCCATGAATTTACACTTTCTCCTCCACAATGTAGAACTTCTGCTTATCAGAATTCATTTATCCCCAGAGATACTACTCTTTGGAATTCACTTCCCTCGAATTGCTTTCCACAAACTTACAATCTACAAATGTTTAAATCCAGTTGTTACAAACATTTTATGAATGAAGGATGCCTTTAGGCACATGGACCTTTTTGTTTTATCTGTGTTTTTCCTTCCTCCGTTCATTGTCTCTTAAAAAAAAAAAAAAAAAAAAAAAGTGATAACAATGTATCATAGCCCCAGAGGTGATTATATATAGCGCCCAGATCGAGGGAATTCGTCTTCTACAGACAAAGGACCGATCGTGGCTTTCGGGTTATGAAGTACAATATACAATATACTTGGTTTAAGTACTTTACTGACATGCCATGAAATAACAATACTATGTATATAAAACTTTCGACCAGCTGCGCGTACAAGAAGATCAACATTTCCATTGCCAAAACAAAATCACAAAAATACAAGAGACAAGTTGAAAGAAACAATATAAAAAACTACAGTAGAAAGAGCTGTCTCGAGGGCTAACTGGGCGTGAAAGGTGGTGGTGGTAATTTGTTGGCAGTAAATCAATGAAGGCACTTTGCAACCAGCTGAGCAGAAGGAAGAGGAAGATGAGGGAGAGAAGGAGGAGGAGAAATCGGAGGGGAATGGAAAGTGAAAGATGAGAACAAATAATGATACAAAGGACAAACAAACTTCAACAATTCCATAGATCCTTATGTGGCAGTTTGGATATCTACACTGCTAAGTTCCAGTTGTGTTACAGTCTTTGTGTTCTATAATGTACACAGCAAGTTTATAGTATAAATAGTCCTACGAGAATAATAAATATTATACTGTAAGTGGTTAATGTACTGGTATAGACCAATCAGCCAGCTGGTCTAGTGGATTTTTTTTTGTTTTTTTGTTTTTTTTTTGTATGTGAGTAAGGGAGGCAAAAGGCAGAACTGCCTATAGCGAGTGCCTCCCCCATTGTTGAAAGAGTGACAGGGCCAAAATCAAGTGACGTTCGAGCCAAAATGACTGGACACACGGAGTTTGAAGCAATTTAAGTCATAGGAAGAGGGAAAACCTGATTCTGGGAGAGAGTTCCAGAGCTCAGCTGTTGAATAGAAGAAAGTCTGAGAGTAACGTTTCACTCTTGGGTTGGAGAGTTGCACAGAGTAGGGGTGGGATTGTGTTGCAAGACGGGTACCACGTGCTCTACGTAAAGGAGGTGGTATACATTGGAAAAGCTCTGAGGAACACTGATTATTAGAGTAGCGATAGAATAGCGAGAGATATGCAACATTGTGGCGAAGAGAGAGAGATTGCAGAGAGTTGGTGAGTAAACGGGAGTTAATGATACGAAAGGCCTTCCTTTCAATTTTGTCTAGGAGAGCGGTGTGAGAGGAACCTCCCCACACATGTGAACAATACTGAATACAAAGACGCACTATGCCCCTGTACAGAGCAAGAAGCTGTGCAGGGGTAAAGAACCCCCTAAGGCGGTTGAGCACACCCAGCTTCTGGGAGGCTGCCTTAGCAAGACTGGTAATATTGTGCTTCCAACTGAGAGCAGAAGAAAAAGAGACACCAAGAATATTGAGAGAAGATGAAGGATTGATTTTTGTATTGTTGAAGAATAAGGGATAGTTCGCGGGGAGTTCCTGACGGGTAGATAGATGGAGAAATTAGGTTTTGGAAGCATTAAAGGTAACAAGGTTTTCTCTGCCCCAATTGGAGATAGAAGCTAGATCAGAATGTAAGTGTTCTATGGCTTCATTACGTTTGTCATTGAGGAATTGCTGGCTTGGGCATTCTGAAAAACTAATGGAGTTGTGTAATGTTGAGTCGTCTGCTGCGTATGAATGGATAGGAGTTGAGGTACAGTTGAGAAGGTCATTTATAAAAATTAGAAAGTGAATAGGAGATAGGACAGAGCCCTGAGGAACACTGGAGTTTATAGGGTGAGGAAGTGAGCGATGGCCGTCCACAACCGCAGCTATGGAACGGCCGGAGAGGAAATTAGAGACAAAGGCACAGATGGAGGGATAGAAACCGAAGGAGGGTAGTTTAGAAATTAAAGATTTGTGCCAGACTCTATCGAAGGCTTTCGATATGTCTAGTGCAATAGAAAAAGTCTCACCGAAGTCCCGAAAGGAGGATGACCAAGAGTTTGTAAGATATGAAAGAAGATCACCAGTAGAGCGACCCTTAACCCTTATTTAGCGGGCTAGGCGGTATATTTGACCGTGCCGCCCAGCAGGGAATTTTTACCATAAATGGGGTTGTTTCCGTACTCTTTTTCATGCATAAACAGGACCCAGAGCGTAATACAAGTATGTATCCCGGGCGTAAATTGAATTTTCCAATGACACCCGAACCATCCTTCTACGATCACTGGTTGTCTTGCAACGATCGTGCAACCGAAGGGCAAAATCGCTAAAATACGGTAATTTCTTTATATAATTACATATGTAGCGAGGGAGTGAGGGTGGATGTAAGTGGAGTAAATCTCAGTAGGTCCACGGCGGCCGTGGCGAGCGGTCATGAGGTAACCCATGCTCCTCCAGTCACTCGTCTTTCTCTCAGAGCCAATATTGCGCCAAAATTGCACTCGGACTTAATGCGGGCACCGCCACATAGTCCAAATTTTTCGATTCGGACTTAAGTCGGGCCCCGATCATTAAGGGTTAAGGAAGCCATACTGGCGATCTGAGAGCTGATTATGAGAAGAGAAATGCTTAAGAAATTTGGAAGCAAGAACAGTTTCAAAAACTTTAGAAATACAAGAGATGAGAGCAATTGGGCGATAATTGGAGGGTTGAGAGCGGTCACCCTTCTTTGGGTCAGGTTGAATGTGAGCAAACTTCCAGCATGAAGGGAAGACGTTAGAGGATAGACAGAGACGAAAGAGTTTGCCTAGGCAGGGAGTCGGCACGGAAGCACAGTTTTTGAGTACAACAGGAGGAACACCGTCCGGACCTTACGCCCTATTACTATTAAGCCCAGAGATGGTAGAAAGTACATCTTTAGAAGAGATTATGATATTAGGCATAAGTAAGAGAGGGAGGAATAGCACCGGAATCATCCAAGGTGGAGTTTCTAGCAATAGTTTGAGCGAAGAGTTTAGCTTTGTCAGAGGAAGAAGTGATGGTTGTTCCATCAGAGTGGGAAAGGGGAAGGAAAGACGAGGAAGAGAAATTGTTGGAGAGGTTTTTGGCTAGATGCCAGAAAGCTTGGGAAGAGCTAGAGTTGGATAGTTCAGTGCATTTATTATTGATGAAAGAGTGCTTGGCAAGTCGAAGAACAAACTTGGCCTGATTCTGGGCAGAAACATAGGAAGAATGAGAGTCTTGAGTTTGAATGCTTCCTCCTTATTGCCGACAGCAGTAGAACAGGCGTGAATAAACCAAGATATTTAGCAAAGGTCTGAGAGAAAGAGAATGGAATGTATGCTTCCATGCTCGAGAGGATTACCTCGGTAATGCGTTCAGCACTCTCCGAGGGCCACGGAAGCAGAAATCATTCCTTGCCTTCCTACCTAGGAGTCCAGGGTTCGCCCTCGCTCAAGCGTGAAGGTTTATATTTGTTTAAACCCTGGTTGGTACAGTTTCCCTTGATCAAGGGGATGGATAATGGTCATTGTTGGCTGTTACAGCGCCCACTGAATTTCGGAGCGGAGGTTAAATAGAAATGGCGCTTATTAAAATACGAGATATTGAAGAGAGAGAGAGATTACAGACACGCTATATGAAAAGAAACACTATCAATGTGTATCCCCTTTTAAAATTCAACACATTATACTGTATATTCAAGTTAGCATTTTACATGTAGGTACAACAGATGTTTCAAATATGACATGTACCAGCTGTTCATAATTCCAACTAAATATAGCCCAATAAGGCCGTTAGGGGTATTTCCATTAGGGTCTTTGTGGGATTAAGTTAGCTGGGGACAGGGGGAGGAATAAAATGTATATAATATAACAAATGTTAAATTAGTATTAGTACAACAAATAAAACAAATACATAAACATTATTTCTAGGGGGATGAACTAAGTTAACTTACTTTCTAAGCTGATTTTGTTAAAATACTTAAGTAATCGTATTGTGTTTGATATTTACCTATCACTTGTGACGTATTTAATAGTAGACATAAGTTTGGTGCTCCCTTCTTGCTGCTGTTCGTTTTAGGTGCTCCTTCAAGCTACGTCTGAAGGAGTACAATGTTCTCTTTGCACGGACTGTCTGTGGTAGGTTGTTACAGTCTTTGATGGCAGTGAACAATATTGTTAACTTACCCTGCTCTTGGATTCTCGGACATTATAATTATACTTTCTATTCCGTCTACTGCTATTATTAAAATATTCTCGTCAATAATATCCTCAAACACTTTACGCTACATTAGTATTTTACTTAAATTTAGTTGGAAAACATAGTTCCAGCTTAAGAATAATTATGTTCCTATCATAATTACACACCCAAGCTATGGAACATACAACAGACCTTAAGCACAGACAGGGAGGAAACGCACACATACTGTGCACATAGAACAAGATCAAAATACATACACAGTCACATACATATTGAAAACACACACACACAAACACACAGCCCGTAGCCTAGTAGGTAGAGCTCTCGTCTCACACACGAGGGGTCGGGGGTTCAATCCCCGGCCGGGCGGAGACAAATTGGGTTTGTCTCCTTTCATGTGTTAGCCTCAGTTCACCTAGCTGTAAATAGTACCTGTAAAAAGTGGACGATGTTGTGACGTCCCATTTGGGGTTGGCAAAAATGGTACAAGGCGAGATGGGTATCATATGGTTCACCTAAGCTGATGGCTACCTTAGCCTTCGGGCGAGACGGTACCGTCTATAGTGAGAATGGTACCATACAGATCCACCCTAAGCCTTCGTTTCCGATGTCGCCAATTGGCTAAATACAGACTACACACACATCCACAGCCATTCCAACAGTACATGAAACACTTAACATGCATTTCACGCAATACATTCCCAGTTAAGGAGGCGCGATAATAATGAGCTTAGCTCGCATTGCGTGGATTCCCCTTGACGAACAAGTAACTGAGTAACACACACACACACACACACCACACCCATATATCCGACCATGCTAAAAGGCCTGTGATACGAGAATATATCAACGAGGTTATTTAATATGCAAGATCTGGCTTACATTTGTAACAACACAAATACAATGAACTTATTAATTCATTCAGTTCAACACAATCACTCACGCGGGGATTTCATTGGCTTTATTACTTACGCAGAGTTATATCATGTTGAATTGTGTGAGTGAGTGTGTATGTGTTTGTGTGTGTGTTTGTCCTATATTAAATCTGGATATCCCCCTCTTCAGGATTTAATAAGACACAAACAGCATAGATTGTTCTCTATAATGTGGCAAGAAAAGCGTGGAGATCAAGATGATCCACTATCTCATACTATTCACATTTGTACTGGTTTCAATACGGCTACAAGTAGACTTAGTCGAGAGTATATATCAAATTATGTAAAAGATGTGAGTGAGGCGATGCAGAGAGTAATTGCAGGTATTACAGGGAGTGACTCCTCAAGGCGTATCACATATAAAGATATTAACCCGAGTTTTACTGTGCACTATGATCAGTATATAATAACAATCATAATAGCAATGAGAGCTACAGACTATCTTTTACATGGTTCCGGGTGAGTGGCCACTCTCTACTGTAGCTTGTGAGACAATAAGGTGGAACAGGCGGGGCGTGGTCGGTTACCACTTGAGGAACGTTTGTGTCCATGTGGTTGTGTACTGTACAGTCTGAGAGACATGTTGTACAACACTGTACACTTGCTCTAAGAATAAGTCAAGTCTACCATTTTACAACCATAGAAGATCTGTCCTCAGACCAATTCTCACCAAATGTGACGTGTAAAATTATTCATGAAACTATCTCTGTATATGTGTAAAGCTAGGAATTACATGGTGCAATGAATGTTTATTGTTGGTGTTTACTTCGTAAAAATAATCGAATTTATGATTTTGTTTTTGTTTTCGATGTTTATTTGCTGGACTGCAGCTCATTATTATTGAATTATCTTGTCTATCTATCTATCTATTGCCTGACGCCGTGATCCCCGAAGGGGTGGCCACGAACGAACCGCCCCCATGCACCTCTGTCCCCAGTCAGTCGACGCCCCTCCCCCCAACCAGCACCGCCTTCGTTCATGTAGTTCCTCACTCCATCCTTCCACCTCATATTCGGTCTACCTCTCCCCCTCTGTCCCTCCACCTCGCTCTCGTACACCCTCTTAGTAATATATAAAGTGTTGTAAGCGGTGGTCAATAGACTATATATCTATCTATCTATCTGTATGTGGGTGTGGGCGTGAGTGGGTGTGTTTATGTGTGTGAATTTTGTTTCTCCACCAAACAAACGTGGCAGAGATTATGTGATGACCTCAACTTAGAATTTGGAAATAAAGCTCTAACGTTTAGCTTGTTATTTGCTCTACAATGCATTAACTGAATTGAATGGAATAATTATGATGACTACGTTTGGCTTAGGTATGTCCATTCAGGCCATGGAGCATATCGGCCGCAAACAATAACAGCTGTCGGCTAAACCCCAGCAGGCTAAACCCCAGCAGACTAAACCAGCCGCAGACCATAAACGATTGCAATTAAATTCGTCCACAAACATAAACAGACAGAAACCAAACCAGCCACAGACCAATCTAGCTGCAGACCAAAACGAATGCAAATACCAATGGTCACAGACATAAACGGACAAAAATCAAACCCGCCAATCAAATTAGACGCCTTGGGTCATGCCGAAACAGTCACTATGACTGGACCGATCAGAATAATTCAATTGCCTGGCTCTGCACATATTGGCAATGGATCAAATAGGCAGTGGACGTAAATGTCTGTAAACCAATAAGGCTGCAGACAAAATTGGCCAATGACCAAATCGCCTATAGACACAAATAGCCACAGACCCTCACTGCCAAATTAAAATACGGCCCTTCAAATTAAGCCTTTTAGTCTACATCCACCGTGGACCAAAAATGTATGCAAACCATATCGCTCATAGATCAATTTAGGTCACTCTGACAATTTTAATTAAAACAATTCAAATATTTACTTGCTCTATATTAACTAATACCATATTTAATGAAAATAATATTTTCATTAAATATATATATTATATAATGTTAACCCCTCCAGCCCGAGCGTCGAGATATTGCAGACGCCTATGTATGAAACGCTCAGCCCCGGCGTAGTAACTGTACCGACGGCTATTCTCGCCCTTATTTTCCCCTGTTATAGGGTTTGTAGAGGGTTGATATTCGTATGGGAACTACTTTAGGATACCGTGCAACAATAGTTGTAGTTGGCAACTCCCCAAATAGCTCTCACCTAACACCTCACACCGTGTAGTGAGTGTTGAGGAGGCGATATCAATGTATTTTATTTTCCAGGATAGTGTTACAGAATCATCTGATAAAGAATCTGATAAGGATTACCAGCCAACACTGAAGAAGATAGGGAAAATCCCATTGTTCCAAGAAATTGCTCCAATTTGTTGCTCCTTACATCATGGCGCCCAACCAGTGTCTCTAAGACTCGTTTCACAACCTCCCGCTTCCCAGACTGTGATGTGGCCGTGTTTGCCACAGTGTTTCAAGAACTATCACACCCTTGAACACTTACAAGCTACCTATAAATTATCGCAAAATATAAATGACAGTGACACTCGCAATACGATAATCGTAACCGAAATACTGGATGAATGAAAGAGTAAGTATTGTTAGCCACGGAGCTTAGGTGAGAGTCGTGGTAGCAGGCTTTGCGTGCGTTCATCAGTGTGTATTGTTATAGGTACGTATGATGGCCGCCTGTCGCCATGACAACCAGAATGCTCGAGGCTTTGTACTCTAAACACTGGACTTTGCTCAGTTTACAACACTCTACCATCACTCGCAATGACTTTCAGTGATAGTTCTTGTTATTTTACCTACTGTGGTGGCACACATGTAGCTACAGAGAGTGTGGAAGTCATACGGTGTAGGCAGGATGAGCGTACGTTCCTCCGTGTGTTTTGTTATTATCCGGGGGCAAGATGGCCGCCCGTCACCATGGAAACCAGGACGCACGCAAGGCTTGCCACTCTCCAGCACTTATAACAATGGACTTTACGCAATTATAACACTGTAATTATACTTACAATGACATTCAGTGATATTTATTGTTATTTTCCATACTGTGGAGGCACACATGATGCTCGGGTGGTGTAAATGAGTAGCACTCGAAAATGTGAGGCATCGTTCATCAGCCACACTCACCCAGCCAGCCGCCAGCTGCAGGCCCGGAGTTTTGAATAGGCGCATAACACCCAGTGGTAGTGGTGTTCACTCCCCCCCCCCCCCCCCCACCCCCTCTCCAGGACCCTAAAATGGCCTCTGACAATATTTTTTCAGCAAAAACAAAAGTATATATATATATATAAACAGTATATATATTTTCTTTAATACATACGTGGTTGAAAGAAATGGCAATTTCTGCGTTGGAAATTTTATTATTCAAGGTTTCCAGGTCTCTGATGAGTTTTCGCTGGGTGGCAGGAAGTAGATGAATGAGGTTAGCAAAATTCATGGTGGTACAGGGTTACATTAATGTACATGATGATACACGATATACGACGCGCGTTTCACTGGACAACCAGCATTATCAAGTAAGGGTAGAATGATATAAAAGGTAAACAGGAAGGGTATAATTATATAGAGGGTGGAGGATCAGAGGAGGCCTCCTCTGATCCTCCACCCTCTATATATATATATACAATATATATATATATATATATATATATATATATATATATATATATATACTCTATATATATATATACTGTATATATACAGGTATATACAGTATATATATTTAACACAAAAATGGGTTCTGGGTGACAAACATAGATCACATAGATCTGCTGGGGCTCAACGGGTAAATGCTGTATGTAGAAAAACAAATTCCAACTACCATTATTACTCAATAATATTCCTAAGCTAAAAGAAATTGATTAGTTTATAGTGATCAGTCAAAATTCATAAGGCTTCTAAGTGAAATATTTAAAGGGTTAATCAAATAATGAGTGATTGGTGCTTCTGAATGTGCTTACTTTTTGTGGGCGAACTGTTATGTGTTTCTTCTCCTGTCACCTCTTTTTCCTTTCTTGAGTCTTTTGCTGATCCTCCCTACCCCATGTGGGAGTAAGGGCTGGCTACTGACTGACATATTATGAACCTGTCGGACATAAACAGAATATTTTTCACAAGTTTACAAATAGACGAAACATATGAAATAGCTACATAAAGAGATACCAGATATTACGGAAACGTTCCCACATTACTATTTTTCTGTAAATATTCCGACATTGATCCCGACATCTCCATGATTAAAATATGCATACATTTGTCGGGCGGGATATGAATATGTAGGCTTCTATATTTACAGATCCATGTGTGTCAGTTTATAACAGGCACAGGTCGGATCAAATATATAGCTGTCCTCACAACTCGGTGTCCTCAACTTAAATGCTTCTTCTGAAATCACTGTGTTGGGTAATTTTAATGTCCATAATGTTGAATAGCTCACTCATTCAGCCAGGACTGATGATGCTGGTCTTGAATGTGAGCTATTTGCAGACTCATTTAATCTCACTCAACTAGTCAACCAACCCACCCACCCGTGTACCAGATAATCCTAATCATAATTACCACCTACTGGACTTATTTTTAACAACCAATTTAGAAAATTATGATGTTACAGTGAGGTCCCCGCTTGGATCTTCTGATCACTGTCTGATACAGGCCACCTGTCTATCACCTACCACACCTTCCCACTCTGAACCTGTTTTGGTGACTAAATGGCATTACGATAGGGCAGACTGGGAGGGTCTTCAAGGTTTCTTTATTGATTTTCCCTGGACCTCTTTCTTTTCTAATGATGCACACACCACCTTGAGCCACATACAAGATTTTGTAAAAATTGGAATGGAAACTTTTATTCCTCATCAAAAGTACAGTAAAATATCTAATTCACCTAAATGGTTTGACCATAATTGTGCTAGAGTAAATGAACAAAAAGCAATAGCCTACAATGCATACACAAGATCAAAAACACATGAAGTCTTTAATTACTTTAGAAACATCAGAAATCATGCCAAAACTGTATTAAACCTAACTAAATCAAACTTTCTCCACAAGCAGGCAAATATACTTCTAAATTATCCAAATGGTAACAAAATATTTTGGTCTACTCTTAACTCATTCAAATCCAACTTCCCTACTGCTTCATCCATTCCACCATTAAAATCTCCGACTGGCAATCTTGTAAGTGACCCACGAGGTAAAGCTAACCTTCTTGCGGATATTTTCTCCACCAACTCAATCTTAGATGAAATAAATCAAGATGTCCCTGTACTTAATTTTAATTCGCCTGAAATTCCCTCACTTAAGATCCACACCAGACATGTCAAAACTATTTTGCAGAATCTCTCAGTAGATAAGGCTCCTGGCCCAGATGAAATTCCTCTAATAGTACTTAAGAATTGCTCCTTGGTGCTCGCTCCTGTATTGGCAAAATTTTCCGTCTGTGTACTCATACCTCATGCTTCCCAGTACCCTGGAAAGAAGCAAACATCCATCCAGTTCCTAAAAAAGGTGCCTCTTCAGATCCATCAAACTACAGACCAATAGCTATAACTTCCACTCTTGGTAAAGTCTTTGAAATTATATTAAATAATCACATAATTAAGCATCTTGAGAATAATAAATTAATCAGTGATAGGCAATATAGTTTTAGTCAATGTCGATCAACTGCAGACATTCTTTGCCTTCTTAGGCATCAAATCAACCAAGCTACAGACCAACATGGTGAAACACATACAATAGCACTGGATATATCAAAGGTATTTGATAGAGTCTGGCATCAATCCTTATTGTCGAAGATGTCACACTACGGCCTTGCATCATTAGTTCCACTAATTTCTTCTTATCTTTATAACAGAAAAATATGTGTAATGGTAGATGGCCTTTATTCTCAATTTCACTCAATAAATGCTGGTGTTCCCCAGGGATCAGTTTTGGCCCCAACTCTGTTCCTCATTCATATCAATGAACTCATATCTACCACTCATAATCCAATACATTCCTACGCAGATGACTCAACACTCCACAGTTCCTTCACATTTACCAATTCTTTCACCCAACCCGATCTTATAAATTCAAAAATAAACACTGCAATTTCTCTGAACCAGGACCTTTCTAGAATTGATGAATGGGGACAAAAGAATCTAGTTTCCTTTAATGCACAGAAAACCAAGTACATTTATTTTTTTAACCGACAGAATCTCACTGACTCCCATATATTTTTTAATAATGTAAATATTCCCACTTCCCCTAGTATTGACATTCTCGGTGTAACATTAACTACTAACTTGAGCTGGACACATTATGTTAGAAGCATTGCTAAGAATGCCTCTAAAAAACTGGGACTCCTGTACAGAGTTCGAGAATTCTTCACTGACGAGCAGTTGGCCGAAATAATATAAAAGTCATGTGCGTTCTCAGATGGATTACTGTTCACCTCTGTGGAGTGGTTGCATTGAGGCAGTTGGACAAAATTAAAAATAAAGCTATTAGATTAATCAATAACCCTGCAATCACACAGGACCTTCCTACATTATCCATACGAAGAAGAAACGTTGCATCCCTTGCATTATTCTACAGATATTTTCACAGCAATTGTTCCGAGGAACTTGCTTCAATTGTGCCGCCTCTCCACATCTTTCCCCATAGAACTAGGGCAGCTGAGAGCGCCCATGAATTTACACTTGCTCCTCCACAATGCAGAACTTCTGTTTATCAAAATTAATTTAACCCTAGAACTACTACTCTTTGGAATTCACTTCCCTCGAGTTGCTTTCCACAAACTTACAATCTACAAATGTTTAAATCCAGTTGTTACAAACATTTTATGAATGGAGGATGCCTTTAGGCACATGGACCTTTTTGTTTTATCTGTGTTTTTCCTTCCTCCGTTCATTGTCTCAAAAAAAAATAAAAAATAAAATCACAATGCTGTCTCTCTCTCTCTCTCTCTCTCTATATATCTCTCTCTCTCTATATATATATATATATATATATATATATATATATATATATATATATATATAATTATATATATATAAAAAAAAAAAAAAATATATATATATATATATATATATATATAATATATATATATTTTCTTTAATACATACGAGGTTGAAAGAAATGGCAATTTCTGCGTTGGAAATTTTATTATTCAAAGTTTCCAGGTCTCTGATGAGTTTTCGCTGGGTGGCAGGAAGTAGATGAATGAGATGAGCAAAATTCATGTTGGTACAGGGTTACATTAATGTACATGACAACACGTTTCACTGGACAACCAGCATTATCAAGTAATGATAGAGTGATATAAAAGGTAAACAGGAAGGGTATATATAGAGGGTGGAGGATCAGAGGAGGCGAAAATCAGGGGGCAAAAGTCTGCTATTGGTGGAGGGGTATTCTAGGATTGCAAAAGAAAGAACCGCTTCACGCAGGCGCGCTGGATGCGGGAAGGTGGTGGTCGGTTGGCGGAGTCAAAGCTGATTGACTGCGTGTCGAGGGGCGTGGCCTAAGTTGCGTAGTACGTATGGAGCCGGCAGAAGACGAAGCTGAAGGAGGTAGCGCGGGGGGCTGCGTCAAGGGCACCGGGGGGCGTTAGGTCCTGTAGGATAGTGCCTTTTGGCAGAAGGAAGGATCTGAAAGACGTTGATGTTAGGATGTAAGGCTTCGATATATAACGCTTCGAGTATACGCAATCTCCTTGGGTCACTTTCTTTATCGAGTATGGTGGAGTGTTTCTCTAACTCGTTGTGTGTGAGGTGAGGGTGGTTAGGGGTGAGATAGTGGTCTTTGATGGCTCCAGCCTGAAGGTGAAGAGTTAACCGACGTGAAAGACGAGTCTGCATCATACCAATATAGGAATGAGGTCCACAGTCCTCATAATTACAGGTATGTTGGTA
Organism: Paralithodes platypus; assembly: GCA_032716605.1. Classification (NCBI taxonomy): domain Eukaryota; kingdom Metazoa; phylum Arthropoda; class Malacostraca; order Decapoda; family Lithodidae; genus Paralithodes; species Paralithodes platypus. The sequence goes on along the minus strand of CM064579.1, from coordinate 5,752,037 downwards.
AATGACGTGATCGTCGGTCATCGGGCTCTTTATCTTGGTGGAGGCTGGTTTGTTGCGGAGAACGAGGTTGGAGGTCTTGGGGGATTTGTAATAAATTATTAATTTGATTTTGTTTCCCGGGTTGGTTGGGTGGACATGCTTGGAGATTATTTCTTTTAAGATGGCCTCGTCATTTTTGTACTCAACAAACAACACTTCCAAGCTGCCAAACAATTAAGAGACAACCCCAACATCATCATCCGTCGTGCGGATAAAGCTTCCTGCCTCGTGATCCATGACAAGGAGGAATATCTTAGAAAAATGGACGTCATCTTAAGTGACAACACTAAATTTAAAAAGATCACCCGCAACCCAACCGACGAAATCAAACGTACTGCCAACACCACCATCACCGCCATCAATGCCAAACAAGGAGGGATCCACCTTAAAAAACTCGTCGGAGAATACACCCCTGGTTATGTGTACGGAACCATCAAAACACACAAACCTGGGAACCCCCTCCGCCCCATCATCTCCCAGATCCCCACTGCCACCTACCAGATCGCCAAGGCCCTGAACAACCTCCTCACCCCCTACGTGCCCAGCCAATTCAACCTTAACTCAGCCCACGATTTCTTGGAAATTTTACGAGAAGCCCCCCGTAACAACAAGCACACAATCGCCTCTCTCAACGTAGAAAGCCTGTTCACCAACGTGCCAGTGGATAGGACCATTGACATGATTCTAAGTCGAAGTTATCATTGCCCTGATACACCAACACTGGACATCCCGGAGAAGGCCCTGAAAACACTACTGGAGCTATGTACCAAGGAGGCCCCCTTCCTTTGCCCCCGGGGCAACATGTACAAGCAGATAGACGGTGTGGCGATGGGCAACCCCCTAGGACGTTCTTTTTGCGAACTTTTTCATGGGTACCATCGAGGAAGAGCTCCTAGCTGCCCAACGACCCGCCGTCTACTGTAGATACGTGGATGACATCTTCGTGCAAATCAAGGACCTCCACGAACTACAGGAACTCCAGCGTCGCTTCATGACCTCCTCCGGACTTAACTTCACCTTTGAAAAATCTAACAATGGACAACTCCCCTTCCTCGACATCCTCGTAGCTCTGAACGACCATGGGTTCAAAACCACCGTCTACATTAAACCAACTAACACAGGACAATGCCTCAACGGCGATAGTGAATGCCCCCGCCGTTATCTTCTATCATCCATCTCCGCCTATGTTAGGAGAGCCCTCACGCACTGCTCTACCTGGGCCGACACCCACCAGGAACTAGAAAGACTATCCCAAGTTTTAGTAAATAACGGATACTCCAGCTCCGACATCTCCAGCACCATCAACCACCATCTTGAAAAATGGTACACCCAAAGCCCTCCCAACATTGACCCCCCCAATGAAATTAAGATCTTCTACCGCAATTACATGTCCTCTGAACACAAAAATGACGAGGCCGTCTTAAAAGAAATAATCTCCAAGCATGTCCACCCAACCAACCCAGAAAACAAAATCAAATTAATAATTTATTACAAATCCCCCAAGACCTCCAACCTCGTTCTCCGCAACAAACCAGCCTCCACCAAGATAAAGAGCCCGATGACCGACAATCACGTCATTTACCAACATACCTGTAATTATGAGGACTGTGGACCTCATTCCTATATTGGTATGACGCAGACTCGTCTTTCACGTCGGTTAACTCTTCACCTTCAGGCTGGAGCCATCAAAGACCACTATTTCACCCCTAACCACCCTCACCTCACACGCAACGAGTTAGAGAAACACACCACCATACTCGATAAAGAAAGTGACCCAAGGAGATTACCTATACTCGAAGCTTTATATATCCAAGCCTTACATCCCAACATCAACAACCAAACTCTGGACCTTCAGATCCTTCCTTCTGCCAAAAGGCACTTTCCTACAGGACCTAACACCCCCCCTCGTCCCCCGGTGCCCTTGACGCAGCCCCCCGCGCTACCTCCTTCAGCTTCGTCTTCCGCAGGCGCCACACAACTTAGGCCACGCCCCTCGACACGCAGCCAATCAGCTTCGACCCCACCAACCGACCAGCATCCCGCATCCAGTACTCATGCGTGAAGCGGTTCTCCCTTTCTCTCTCCTAGAATACCCCTCCACCTATAACAGACTTTTGCCCCCTG